>OY992888.1:33150277-33280277 GCA_963921405.1 Cepaea hortensis
GATGATGATGATGATGATGATGATGATGATGATGATGATGATGATGATGATGATGATGATGATGATGATGATGATGATGATGATGATGATGATGATGATGATGATGATGATGATGATGATGATGATGATGATGATGATGATGATGATGATGATGATGATGATGATGATGATGATGATGATGATGATGATGATGATGATGATGATGATGATGATGATGATGATGATGATGATGATGATGATGATGATGATGATGATGATGATGATGATGATGATGATGATGATGATGATGATGATGATGATGATGATGATGATGATGATGATGATGATGATGATGATGATGATGATGATGATGATGATGATGATGATGATGATGATGATGATGATGATGATGATGATGATGATGATGATGATGATGATGATGATGATGATGATGATGATGATGATGATGATGATGATGATGATGATGATGATGATGATGATGATGATGATGATGATGATGATGATGATGATGATGATGATGATGATGATGATGATGATGATGATGATGATGATGATGATGATGATGATGATGATGATGATGATGATGATGATGATGATGATGATGATGATGATGATGATGATGATGATGATGATGATGATGATGATGATGATGATGATGATGATGATGATGATGATGATGATGATGATGATGATGATGATGATGATGATGATGATGATGATGAAAGGGAATTGTTCGCACGGACAATTCTTAATGAGAGATTACCCCTACACTTATGTAAGATTTCGATGTTTTACTATGGTGATTGAAGAGGGGGAAGAGAGAGAGACGGGGAGTGGGAGGTACAAGGATCAGGTGACAGGGGTAATGCGACGACCAGACCGGTACTTACTGGAACCGTGCCTCCAATACGAGCAATTCCAGGTGCTGCCTGACAACGGAAGTGCACTCATGCCTGAACTTTTTCTCTTATGAATATGATCGCGTAACCCATAATGATAGGTTACCATTTTGTCTGACGGCATGTAATTCTGATGTGTGCTATATATGTCAGAGTTGTTGCCAAATGATTTCACCAGATCTTTTCCTTGCAGGGTCTGCCTTCCAAGGTTGTTATCAAGATGTGTATTCTGAGAAGGAGGAACCTGGCTATATGCTCACTCCAGTGATACCGCCCATGATCTAGGTGAGGTCAACACACTGGTAGCTAGCCGAATCGGCCCCCCCCCCCCCACCTTCCCTCAGTGAGAACACAACCGAAGTTTATGAACTAGTATTACCTAACAGGTTCAATCTAAGGTTCATTACAAAACTCAGGTGAGAGAGTTACGACGATTATGAATGTCATCATGACAATCCTATTGAATTGTCAGACCCAGGTGGGGTCGAAGAGACAGATCAAAGTCTTATATGTCTTTGTTATTTTGATCTTCAATATGACATACACGCTACGTGATCCGACCAAGTTGAGGTCTGAACTGTCATATGATTAGTCGCCCATACCATTGACATCTACGAGAATATTGGCGATGGAGTTTATCCTTACTTCTAACGCCCCGAACGGGTCAGTCAGAACAATGTGACCCTAGGGTGAGCTACCCAGCTCCAACGTATTTGGTCATCTTATAGAGCTTCATAGGGGGGGCGCCTAATGCTATAGGGTCTCCCCAGTCAGACTTCGCTGTGTGAATCCACCTCATGTCCGCTATGTCACAGGGTGACACATCTTCACCGAATTATGTTAATACTGACATCCTGTCATCGGAACTCAGTTGGTAATCACCGTGGAACTTTGATGAGACCGGGTGCTTCCGCAACTCTCAAGTCAACGCTCACATAGAGGGATCCTGGTTAGATAACGGAAATGACCGGGCGTACGCACACGACAGAATTTCACTTGCTCTATGATGATACTTGGATCATCCCTGAATCTTCTACATTCTGTTGTCTAGCTGTACATAGACTTAATCTTTATCCGGACCTCCATTCTTCACATCTGGACGATCTTGTATAATACATTTCACATTTGTTAGCATGTCTTTGCTTGAGTTTATGTGTGTCAAGGGAGTCTCCGTGGCGAAGTGGTCAAGCCGTTTGACTCGGGCTCTGAAGGTTGTGGGTTCGATTCCGGGTTCACTAGTGAAATTTTTCGGAGACTCTTGTGGGTCGTCGCTACAGCTACGGAGTTCGTGCTTTGTTCGACGCTTTCCGCGCTGCGGAAAGAGACCGAGCCATATGGGATAAAACCCGGTGCAATGGAGTCGACTCTGTCTACTGTTAAGCGACTTTTTAAGAGTTTATGTGTGTCTTCTAAACTGAGAACCCTAAGGATATTAGTCCATAGGTTGAGAGAGTGAACGACAGGTGGTGTTCAGGGTCTGTGGGGTCGGTAGACGAACCATACTTGTGTTGTGGTCAGTACAGGTTTGGAAGGTCAAGGTGTACCCCAACCCAGTAAAGCCCCAAGGGTTTTGGTACAACAACCCAACTTCTGAATGTGCCTTATATCTTTTGTAGCCAAGCATACATTTCTAAACGGAATACTACGCAAATAATATATATATATATACTAGCTGACCCTGCCCGGCTTCGCCCAGACCCTGGTGGGGAGCATCTCATTTAATTCATATAAGTAGTCATATAAGTTCCCGTTCCCGTTACCGACTATCTGTCTGTCTGTCTGTCTGTCTGTCTGTCTGACCCGGCCCGACATCGCCCAGCTCCTGGTGTGAAGCATCTCATTTAATTTATATAAGTAGTCATATAAGTTCTCGTTCCCGATGTTATCGCGGACCTCAGAGAGAAGTGTCTATGTAGAAGACCATTTCCTGGACGTACGTATTTTGGGAGGGGGAGGAGGGAGGAGGGAGGAGGAGGAAGAAGAAAAAAAAACTACGACAGTTGGCATCTCTGGAATGAAAGGAAGGCGTGTAGAAAATTTCATCTCAATCGGATGGGCCGTTCGCGAGCGTATAAAGGACATACGGAGATACGCACATCCTTTTTTATATATAAGATATATATATATATATATATATATATATATATATATATATATATATATATATATATATATATATATATAGAGAGAGAGAGAGAGAGAGAGATAGAGAGAGAGAGAGAGAGACAGACAGACAGACAGACAGACAGACAGAGAGAGAGACAGAGAGAGACAGAGAGAGAGACAGAGAGAGAGAGAAAGAGAGAGAGAGAGAAAGAGAGAGAGAGAGAGAGAGAGAGAGAGAGAGAGAAGGGGGGGGGGTATTTCATGAAACGACTCCAACGATAAATATTTCATGCGCTTCAAAACGTAACAAAATATAAGAAATCAAACATTGGCTTGCCGTTTCCCTCCTTATCTATCTCGAACTTGATTAAACACAGCATATGATTCAACACTACCTCAGACCTGACACGTAATTCAATTATCCTCTGGAAGATCGGTATGAAAACATAGGTAGAATCACGATAAAATGATTGAGTAACGTGCGCCAGATGTGAGGATGTCATTCTGAGAAGTGCGGCCACGGCGGCGAGAGGGGAGGCGGCCGGTACGGGCCAGCGCCAAGTCGCCATGGAGGCGGCCAAATTTTGCATTAGCGGTTTAGATTCTGGCTTGTAGAATTAGCCAGACGCCTTGTCTGTATTGCCGACGTTAATCAATGATTAATGGTGGCTGTGATATGTGGTTTGTTAAATCCACGTGGTTTGTTAAATCAATGTGGTTTTGTTAAATGCATGTGTAAAATGCAAAAAATATATCACAGACATGCAGACATATGTGTGAGGCAAATCTTTACAGAAAAAGAAAGAAAAAAACTAGATGAAAGCCGTAAACTGATTAGAGAAATTAGACGTAGATAGTCAACATTTTTTCGGCACGTTATTTGAGGAAATATACCTGAAAACTTTGTAACATGGAAGACGAGCAAGAGGAAAAAATTGGTATCTTGTTTTTGTTTTCGAATTCTTTCCAATGGAGTTGTTCGCCTTTGTACCACTTGTGAACTGACGAATTGTGATTGTTTTTTATGTTGTTTTTTTTTTTCGTTCTCTCGCATTGAACTTAAACGTAGTGCACACACGTACTACTGCTTCTAGTGCACTGGACTGATTTGTTGCGTGTGGATTAGCTTTCCCTATTACCTGTGTCCCTCGCCATCAGACGAACCCACTCCGACTTCATAGGTGCTTGTAATTTACGTCCCAAGTCAACTGACCGGTGTAGGGGTTGGACCAACTACTTTGGCATCACTCGCCGGATGTTTAAGAACGAGCGCTCTTATCAGATCGGCCATTCTGTTTTCTAAACCACGTTTTCACTTCACATTCAACTTCGGTGTCATTCGCGAAATGTCTCCCGCCAAGGTGAGTTGTCAGTGTTTATGCTGACAAATGTTTGTCCCGTAAAGCGGTGTATAGCTGGATAGAGGGGGAAAAAAAGTTATGAGGGCGAGTCAAAAAGTAAGTCACACAGTTTTGTGGGATGGCCGGTGAATGAAAACAAAGCACGCAGTTCTATGCAGCCAGTTTGGGAGGACTGATAAAACGATGGGATAAGTGCGTCAATGTTGGTGGAAATTATGTTGAGAAATAAAGGGACAATGTATGCATAAAAATAAACTGGTTTGAAGTTGTTATCGTGCGTAGTTATTTTTCTACAGCCATTTGTGACTTCCTTATTAACTTATCCTTTTACACACCTCAGGCGTTTTGGTCATATGGTGCAAGACGCATATTTCTATATACCAAATCGAGTCTCGTTTGGATACAGGTAGAATCAAGCTTGCCGCATTTATTTCCCAAGACATTCCCAGTTGCCAATTTTAAGCTGGAAAAACTTGGCAGAAGGGTCAATTTATTTAAACGTTGCTTCCATGCAGATTTAAACCTATTACTGCCAGATTGGCAGACGAGCATTTAAACAATACGCTACCATGGCTCACACTCTATATACACGCACACATACACACACTCACACACAAGGAGGAGACTATCTGTATGCAAGAAATCTGAAGTGGTGCAGGTGTATAATTTCTATAGCCACATTTAGACGTCTGGCGAAAAGAGAACTTTGAGGGCGTTCACAAGAATTACACGTGTATGACTCACAGAAAAGGTAACTATAGACGAGGAAACATTGTTAGAGAAACAATTGCTCACAAAGAGGAGAATCAGAACAAAGATGCAGACAAAAAGAAGTGCACGCGAGAAAAGCAGGTGTATATATATCAAAGGGAAGTCAGCAAGCATGTGTAAGAGGTTACCTAGATATGCAGTATGGAGTCTCCGTAGGGACGTGGATACGCCACCTGCCTAGCGCTCCGAAGGTTGTGGGTTCAACCTCAGCCTACGTCATTGATTGATTAATTGATTGATTTAGGAACCGACATCACAGCATTCGGGGCATTCTCATAAGCGCTCCGTCCCCATCCTCAGTGCAATTTTCTCAGAGAATCCTGTGAGGCTCGGCCCTGGACCTACGGAGTTCGTGCTTTGTGCGACGCTTACGGTGGGTCGCTAGGCAGAAAGAGACCAAGCCAGACGGGATAACACCCGGTGCAATAAAATCGATCCGCTTGTCCTTTAAATCTGTTTCTTTCTTTTGAATTAAATTTGCGTTGACGACATAGAACCAGAACAACAGCTACCTCGTTTGCTTTCTTAAAATGTATCCACAACAGCCTTGAACTCTCTGGTCTTTGAAAGCACTGTTTGTATTGAGTGCACCTGGTTCTCATCGTGTTTTCTCTTGAAAGCGTTCATGTGTGATCGATCGTCAACCAACCAATCATGTTCCGTCGTTTCAATTAAGGTTGTCCGTAATGGATCTCCAACAATTTATATCTATTGCTTTTGGCAGTGCACTGATATATCCTTGCTCGCTGAACTCTTTATGCATCTTGCTATTTGTATTGATTGCCAGATCGCTCTAAGCGCATTTGTATTCTCATTTCCATCTTCTTACAGTGGTTCGTCTGTGTTTGGAACATGCTCATCGCTATGTTAATTAAGACATCAATCTCATCTAATGTAAAGGACAATTTTCCAAGAAGACGGTGGAGAGATAATATATATATACAGACCTACAAGCACTTGGAATCAACGACTGGCAAGAGAAGGTCAACCAGAGAGACGAATGGAGACGGATTGTATCTGCAGCAAAGAACCTCAATGGCTCGGAACGCTGAAGAAGAAGAAAAAGAAGAAGAAGAAGAAGAAGAAGAAGAAGAAGAAGAAGAAGAAGAAGAAGAAGAAGAAGAAGAAGAAGAAGAAGAAGAAGAAGAAGAAGAAGAAGAAGAAGAAGAAGAAGGTGCACTGGGCATATGGTGCAAGGCCTAAATTTTCATATTTCATATACAAATAGAAACTAAGAGGATGACGTGGTGTGTATCATACCGGCCACCCTTTTTTATGAGCGTTCGCTTACTTTCAACTCAAGCGTAGTCCATACATGTGCTACTACTTCTAGTGCACCTCATCGATATTTGCGTGTGGATTAATTTTCCCTATTGCCAGTGTCTCCCGCCATAAGGCGAACCCACCGCGACTTATGAGGTGCTTGTAATTTACATTCCCAAGTCAACGACTCGAAGTCAACATTTTAGTCTTAACTGACCGGTGTAGGGGTTGAACTCTCTACTTCGGCATCAGCACACCGAAAGCATAATATGCGAACGCTCTTATCCATTCGGCTATGCTGACCCCCTATTGGCCGCCTTTACTTCCCAAGATATTTTCCGATGCCCATTTAAGGCAAATACACCATGAAACTGATTTATTGAATTCATGGACGATATTTAAAGTACTGAAATGATCCACTATAGTGTGTTTATTTTTGACTGCCCTAATATAAAATTCCATATCTCAGTAACCAACTGAAGGAAAATGATGAGATTTAACATATAACCTTATCATTATTGTCATGTAGTAAATGACAGTGATGCAGGGAATGGATGAGTTAGCGCATCAAAGAAGAAGATAAAGGGTGTCACAAATGGTGAACATTGTGACACCAACATTGAACGCAATTGAGACGTCATGCGAGGACGTCACCTAACGCCATAACGGCTTAAGCATTAGTTTGGGTTCCAGCTTGCGAAGTGAGAGGAAGTGTTCTACCACAAGTCACAGAAGTCCAGCCAGGACGCGGCGGCCAGTCTTCGATATTTGCAGGGAGTAGATCGGGTTGTGTCTTGCCATTCAACGGAGATCGTCCGGGCTTGACTGATCGCTGGCATTCGTTGGAGTTGCATGTTGAGGCGTGCTGGCCGAATCATGATCGCGCCATAGACGTTGGCTAATCGACAGTGGTTACCAGTCGGGTACAAGT
The DNA here is from genome assembly GCA_963921405.1 of Cepaea hortensis. Taxonomy (NCBI): domain Eukaryota; kingdom Metazoa; phylum Mollusca; class Gastropoda; order Stylommatophora; family Helicidae; genus Cepaea; species Cepaea hortensis. The sequence continues at coordinate 33,157,609 of OY992888.1, forward strand.
AAGGTAGGAGATGATCATATAGGCATTAATATGATAGCAGACAGCCAGCTTGATTCCTAACATTAACAGTGGGATGGGGAGACGATTAGTGAAGGAAGGACGGGAGTGCTTGTAATGCGCAAAAGACTTAAGACTGGATGCACATACTCACTTAGATCCGTTAGCTGATGTCACCTATGTGTAATTATACCATAGTTCGCTCTACCTCACATTTGTTGATTGGTTCTTGGAATGCATGGTGAAGCTGTTATATATGCTGTGTAGTAATGTCGGTGCATGCCACTCATGGTCGCAGAGAGTCATGGTACCCTAGAGCCAAGATAGATCTTGAGGTGAACGTTGATGCATTGTAGCGCATGAAATCATATTGTGGAGAGAGTCTAACGTTACCTCTTGACATGGGAGCATCGTCCGAAGAGATTTGAACCATGGGTTTTGACATGTAGACATCATCTGATGAAATATGAACCAAAGGAGTGGTCAGTGAGTCAAGGACAATAATAGATAGTACAGATACCGTACAGAGACACAATCAGTGGATTTTACCTTGTTCGACTGAATAAAAATGGTGGGAGACGACGGTTGCAAATCTGTAAATGACATTGGGGCGGGCATATTTTCAGCCTAATAAAGAAACACATTCACGAACACGCAACTTATCCGTATATGTAAGGATCATGCCGATCAATTGCTGGTGATCAAATGGCGCATCCTCGTTTGTTCAATTGTCTTGTCATCGTGTCAAAGATTAACCGCACTGTCAGTGTCAGTTGGAAACCGTTTTCTTGATGCTGGAGAGGACATCTGTGTGATACTCGATTATCTGAGGCCGCATATTGACATTATCGCTCTGATTGTTGGCCCAGATAGAGAACATTTGCTCGTAGGGTAGTATACTCATTCTAAGAGCACTGAGGAGACGCACTTGATACGGAAGATTTTTAATAACTGATTGATATCAAGATCTGCAAAGTCAGTGATTATCGGATCTTCATTGGGTCACCTGCTCTGGTTGATTGTGTCGAATATACCAACAACATTTCGTCACAGGGACATATGTTCTACAGAAATCGAATTTTGGCTTTTCCAGTGCTATTCAGGTGTACGGAATAATCAACGCCTAGCTGAGGCTGTATCAACACAGTGGTTATCTTAGTGCAGATCGACAAAGCATTACAAAATAGTGCTAAACCTGATAGCTAAATTGAGTAGCAAATAACACTCACATCAGTCAGGCTCCTTCTAAGGCTGATCACAGGCATCGTGCCTAGAGTGTTATTCTCGTAATTTGTTTAACCTACGACAGTTCAACATGTTAAACATACACAGAAACTTGATAAATTAACGCCGAAGTACAACAAATGGACACAGGAATGTCATTTAGGAAGGTACGCAGACCCAGGATTTCAGGAACGTACATATAAACTCATCAGAGTCGCGCTTACGGAGTAACATCGAACAAAATTAGTTATCAAATTGAGTGGATTGGTCTACTATCAAACTGGTTGGAAAAGGTTTACTTATTCTTGAGCTAAGTATTGTATTTGTTTGTGGGTTGTCAGTAATTGGTTATAGTCAGAATACTGTAATTTTGCACGCATTTATTTTGTCTGTATTATCGTAACCGTGATGACGTCATAGGCGTGATACACAATTTTATGCTACGTTGTGTTGTGAGTTCTTATGCGCGGTGCATTATTGATTTGTTACATAATTCTGGAATCTAAAGAACTTTAACTCTGTCTATACTGTAACTGCTGAGTTATAGGTCGTGTCTATTATAAAATTATTTGTCATTTTTCGTTATTAATGTATCTAATTGTAATTTATTAATTATTTCTTTCAACTTTCTTCGATTTTATCTGTCGATTGTAATACTTATAAGCCATGTCTATAGTTTGGTAAATTATTTTTTTTTCTTGTCTTCATTTCGCACTTTCATCATTATTATTGAGTATTATAGAAACAGAAAAACATGTCATCATTACAGGATTTTGTTGCAATTGGGAAAGATGCAGGTTTGACAGGAGCAGATCTTATATCGTGGTCGGAGAAACAATTTATAGATTTTCAAGCTCATGAAAGGAACGAAAGAGTTGCGATTAGACAATTGGAAAAGGATCGACTAGATGAACAAGAGAGACAAAGATTATTTGAGAAGGAAAAAATGGCTATGGAAAATGATAGGATTGCAGCTCAATTGGTGGCGGATAAGGAAAGGATGACATTGCAGATCGCTGCAGATAAGGAAAAACTGGAAAGAGAAGCACAATTAAGAGAAAAAGAGATGGCTTTTAATCTTGAGAAATTGAATACAGAAAAGCTTCTGAAGGAAAAAGAATTGGAGAATAACTTCAAAATGAAACAGTACGAGAAGGACAAGGATGAACAGATTGCTAGGAACAGGGTGGAGGCACAGTCCACAGAGGCCATTAAGAAATATAATGGGGTGATAAAGACATACTGCAACTCCGATTCCGTCTCTGCATGGCTAACTAATTTTGAACTAATCTTAAGACACTATGGAGTTGCAGAGACCGAATGGGCAGTTTTGCTACATAGGCACTTAAGTGGTGAACCTTTGCAAGTTGTAGAACTAATTCCAGATGAGTTACGTAGTGATTACTCATACATTCGTAAGAGACTGCTGTCTCATTTTTGTCTTGATGAATTTGGCCTTCGTGCATCATTCAAAAATCTTAGTCCTAAAGCAGGACAGACGTTCCTTGACTTCTCCTCTTTGACTCAATTAACATTCGATAAATGGGCTCGATCAGCCAATGTTACCGATGACTACAAGAAGCTACGAGACTTGATTGTTAGAGACAGACTGATTTCGGCGGTTCCTCCGTCTATGTCTACCTTTCTTATTGAACAGAAATGTTCGAGTATACAGCAGATGGATGAGAAGGGAGAGTCTTTCTTCGACGCCCATAAAGACATATTTAATAATAGTTTTTCCCCATTGGTAGAAACAAACGCATGTGATAGATTCCCTCATAAATCAAGGATGCAGGGATACAAAACACAAAAACAGTCTGGTGGACAACATCAAAAGAGGGAAAAACAACAACAACCAAAGTATCAACCTTATGTTAAACACGAGAAAAAGGGTGTGTGGACAACTTGCAAATACTGTAGTTTCACCCACGGCTCAAATCAAATGTGTGACAAACATCCGCAGTTTGACAGTGACATAAAGAAATTAGCACTTAGAAATAGAGACAGATTTAACACCTATCAAAGACAAACACAATACTTTAAATGTAAAAGTTTTGGACATATGTTTGTATCTTGTCCTTTAAGACAACTGTATAAAGAAGCAAACATAGGGATGCTGACATCTAGTAGTGACAGTGACTCGGACGAGACTAGTCATGCAAATACGGTAGAAGTGGATTATTCTCCCATCGACCCAACTTGTGATACCTGCAAGATCTTTCACAAAGAGGGTAATTTAACGTGCGGTCATAAGATACCTGTGCAGGAAACGAATGCGGTACAAATCACCAATGGATCACTGGTCGTACAACACGCCATAGTGAATGGAAAGAAATGTAGCTTAGTACGCGATTCCGGGTCGAGTATAGTTGGGGTACATACAAAGCTGATTAATGAAACCGACTATACTGGAGAACATGTGACCTGTAGAACTTTTGGAGGTAGAAGAGAAAAGTTTCCAGTTGCCTGGGCTGATATAAACTGCCCATATTTTTCTAGGAAAATAGAGGTAGCTGCGCTGCCCGACCCATTTGTAGATGTCTTTATTGGAAACATCCCTGAATTATGTGATGTTTCGCATGAGGACATAACAGAATGGGAAAGGAGGCATATTGTTGCAAACACACAAATACATAAAGAGAATCAATTACCTCATGTGAATCTGGTTTCAAACACACACATGTCACATCCAGTTATGGTGGAACCTAAAGATAGTAGGACAGTTCAAGCCGCAGCTATAAGGCTGCAACATGACATCATACAGGTGGATAGAAAACCACGGACATATGGCATATCAGTGACAGTTCCGTCTGGTGATCCGAAGAAGATATGTATAAAAACAGATACTTCATTTGATTTGGTCGATACTTTCTTCTGGTTGATTTTCTTGCTATCTATCATAACAAACAAAGTAATAAAATGTATAGCTAAGGCTACAGGGAGTTTGATTAAGATGTTACAATATGTTATACGCCGGAAACTGAGCCATGTTATAGGTATATATGATGATTCTGTACAATGTATTCGAACAGTCCGCCGAACGGCACCTGTTGGCGAATCTGAAATTCCTTTGCAGGAAGCACATTCAATGATCAGTTCTAAGATCATTCTCGCAGCAAATAATGGTGTGGTGGTGGATGGTACTGGTTTACTGTCTATCGTGTACATTCTTCCACAAGGTTGTAGGAAAATATTACATCTTGTCGTGTACTCTGGGAGAAAGGTATACGAATCACACAAACGCTATAAAATTACTCTATCATTGGTGAATTCTGGTCAGAAATTGGCTAAATATCTGTTAGGAAGAAATTCTTGGTCATCTCAAAATGAATTTCACTAACCTTAAATAAAACATGTAGCGTCATTGTGATTGTATTGTCATCATAAATATTGTTATAAGTGGAGTGTACTGTATTCGTATCATTGTCTTGTTCATATTAACAATCATATTTTTTTTTTTAATGAGCGATTATCTTTATCTAAAACCTATGCTCAAATAGACTTAGTAATAGCGAGCATGGCGAAATTTATATAGTTTTATAGATCATATCTGAGATGGCGGAGGATTCTGTACACATGACCGCGCCAGTAGCGACTTTCTGTTTATAGGAATTCTTATACCTTCTTTTTGTTTTCAGAAGTATCCGTTATCATTCTACATTTATTATTTAAGGACATCACAAACGTATCAGCCATAATACTGAAATAGTACATCATCGTACATTCCTAGACAGATGGTTTGTTTTGTCGCATTCGGATGTTTGATTTTACGATAGAGCCAAATAAAACTGAATTTGCATTTTAGGAATTCAATTTTTAGAACATAAAATAATCTAGCTGATCTACTCAGTAGACTATAAATAAACTATGAAAGTTTTATGTATATGTAAATATATATATATATATGTATGTTTTCTGTTTTATTTTTATTTTTTTTTTTAGTGTAACATTACGGTAGGATGACTGTGGCTAAGTCTGAAATACCACAGATAAATATATAATTTTTTTTTTTAAAGAAAGTATGGACGTGAGTTAGTCACTTGTTGTTATTATTATTTCAGAGAAACAGGTGAAAAGTTTCACGTGGCATAACCGATGTGTGTGGCTTCATTCTGTCACAAGTGAATATGAGGAACATGTGAAAAGTTTCACGTGGCATAACCAATTTGTGTGGTTTCATTCTGTCACAAGCCAATATGGTAGTATCGGCGGTGGTTTGTAGATGATTTTAATTGTGTTAGTATATGAAAATTCATTATATTGGAATTTTTAATAGAGGACATAAACTCGAGGACAGAGTCGGTGCGGATCTTCGAGCAAATTAATTAAGTATATCTTAAGTGATATACAGGTTTCATAAATGAATATGTTTATTGTTTTAATGTTATGTTTATATATTTTGTTTTTATAATTATTATGAGGATTGATATTTGTTATTTTAATTATCCAGACATTGATGGGTTGTAGTTCGTAAGGTCAGTAGTATGTGCTGTGTTAACTATTGATCATCATACATATCATTTTCACGATGGATGAAGGAAGAGAAAGGAATGAAAGAAAATTAATAGACACAAACATATAGTAAACATTACACATTATAGGATACATAAATACATATAACAAATGAACAACACACTATAGTTATATAACACAGTGATATTGAGAATAGTCTTCCCTATGCTATAGCGAAAAGAAATGAGGGTGTGCCAGGTCGACATACAGTTGTGGAGATATATGTATTCACGTCAGGGACAATAAGTTGTAGACTACGGATCATGTGATCGTTGGGTATGCAACACTGGATGGTGTTTTTATTTAACTGACAGAACTCGGGGATATAGAGACTGTTAGTAGTTTTAGGGTGTCAACATATATACGCGATAACAGATCTTAATATATGAACTGGCGGTGTTTGAGCCTTAGTTTAGTTACAAGTAGTCGGGCATGGTAACGCGATAACATCTCAGGGATCATTTATAGAATGTAGAGGTGGCGGTGTTCGGGACTTGTATTTTAGTCCGGTGTTCAATATCCCACGATCTAGATTGGTTCATGTTGACAAACTAAGTTCCAAGGACGGTGAGTGCGTTGTCTATCACAATAGGATGTAATTTACGTCGTGGACATCATTTCCTTGCATGTCAAGATAACATAGAAAATGGTCTAACGATCATTTTCATTGTAGAGGGGGCAAAGCTGTCATGTAGTAAATGACAGTGATGCAGGGAATGGATGAGTTAGCGCATCAAAGAAGAAGATAAAGGGTGTCACAAATGGTGAACATTGTGACACCAACATTGAACGCAATTGAGACGTCATGCGAGGACGTCACCTAACGCCATAACGGCTTAAGCATTAGTTTGGGTTCCAGCTTGCGAAGTGAGAGGAAGTGTTCTACCACCAGTCACAGAAGTCCAGCCAGGACGCGGCGGCCAGTCTTCGATATTTGCAGGGAGTAGATCGGGTTGTGTCTTGCCATTCAACGGAGATCGTCCGGGCTTGACTGATCGCTGGCATTCGTTGGAGTTGCATGTTGAGGCGTGCTGGCCGAATCATGATCGCGCCATAGACGTTGGCTAATCGACAGTGGTTACCAGTCGGGTACAAGTAAGGTAGGAGATGATCATATAGGCATTAATATGATAGCAGACAGCCAGCTTGATTCCTAACATTAACAGTGGGATGGGGAGACGATTAGTGAAGGAAGGACGGGAGTGCTTGTAATGCGCAAAAGACTTAAGACTGGATGCACATACTCACTTAGATCCGTTAGCTGATGTCACCTATGTGTAATTATACCATAGTTCGCTCTACCTCACATTTGTTGATTGGTTCTTGGAATGCATGGTGAAGCTGTTATATATGCTGTGTAGTAATGTCGGTGCATGCCACTCATGGTCGCAGAGAGTCATGGTACCCTAGAGCCAAGATAGATCTTGAGGTGAACGTTGATGCATTGTAGCGCATGAAATCATATTGTCGAGAGAGTCTAACGTTACCTCTTGACAATTATGTCCACCCAACAAAACAACTTTTGTTCTGGAGATTTTACAGCAGATTTCAAAGTTTGTTTATATGAGGTATATAATTTACGGGTCAGAGATGAAATTCATAATTTTAAATGTATTACATCGTAGCCAGACAATCAGCGTTCAATGTTGAATATTTTACGTTTTTCACGGGATTGGCCTTATGCCAAGAACCCCGCGCAGTTTAAACTGGGACTGTTCAGAGGTGTCGTCAAACTGTGGGTTATTTCATGAAACCTGATTATTATTATTATTATTATTTTTAAATCTTACCACTTATCGCTAACATTGAAATGTGTGAATATTTTTCAATAGGATTGAATGCGAAATTGTGTATACACTTCAAAGCATCGCTATGAAGTTGTACACATATTTTTGTATAGAAGCTGATCGCAGGACACTGTTTTATACTATTACAAATTCCGAAAAAAGAACAGTGCATGCATTGGGTTTGAGTAAACGGTCATTTCGTCGATGGGTGCAAGAATCTGGAATTAAACCACCACGCAATAACCAAACGGTAGGTAGAAATGTTATTGTAGACAACTTTGACAAAGATGTCATAAGGCGAGCTATTATAAAAATGCTTTAAAAAGTCGCTTAAAAGTCGACAGGGTCGACTTCATTGCACCGGGTTCTATCACCGGGTTCTAGCGACGACCCACAGAAGTCTCCGAAAAATTTAACTCGTGAACTGAAGGATGCGGCCCGGAATTGAACCCACAACCTTTGGAGCCCGAGTCAAAAGGCTTGACCACTTCGCCACGGAGACTCCTAAAATTATAAAAATTTTGTATTTTATATCCAGGATTATCCAGCATTATAAAAATGCTGGATGCCAAAGAAACAGTGACTGTAAGAAAACTTAGGGTTTGGTTGAGAAAGAACAATAACATAGAGCTATCCAAAACAACTTTGTGGAAGATTATAAGGACATTATCTTCACTTTTAGAAAGTACAAGGGAGGTAGAAATATTCTTTACGAGCAACCACATTTAGGAGCCATGAGAAGCAGATACCTACGTGAAATAAGGGAAATGCGCAAAGGCAATTATGGCATAGCGTATTTGGATGAAATGTGGATCAATGCGCACCACACAAGTGATAAGGAATGGCAATCAGTGGATGGACAGATAAAGCGATATGTGCCCAGTAGTATAGGACAGCTTTTGGTCATGGCCCATGCTGGTAATACGCATAATGGCTTACAACAGAATGCTGGGCTCGTGTTCGTATCAAAGCATACAGACAATAGGGATTATCATAATACGATGAATGGTAATGTATTTAGAGATTGGCTCGAGAACACTGTGCTTCCATCCCTGGATAGACCGTCGTGTCCAATTATGGACAATGCATGATATCAATGTTGTTGCCCAAGAAGACAAAATACCTACAGCATCGAGCACAAAGGGAGCAATAAAGATATGGCTCCGAATGGAAAACATACCATTTCCAGAAACGTATTTCTAGCTAGAATTGTTGTCTCTTGTGAAACAAAAGCCAAATAGCAAGAAATATCAAATCAGCAAGTTGATAGAAGAGCATCGTCAAGGTTGCTTGAGACTTCCGCCGTACCACTCTCATTTTAACCCTATAGAACTTGTGTGGGCTAAAATTAAAGGACAGGTGGCAGCTGACAATACTATATTCAAATTGTCTGACGTCAAGATACTAATCCAGTCCGCGCTATTAAATATTGATAAAAGTTACTGGGAAAATGTGAAGACCATGTGTTGAAAGAGGAAGAGGACTATTGGAGAAAGGATGGATTGAATTTTATGCACCCGAGAGCAGTCATCAACCTACTGGAATCGTCCGACACAGATTAAGGTCTGAGCAGATCGCAGACCTTAATCCGCGTGCACGCTTACTGGGATATTTTGCTTCAACCATTCAGACGAATTGCAGGCCCTAAACATTACAGCATCAGCACAATGTCAATGGCAACAGTTTGTATTCCACAGTGATGAATTTTCAATTCCGCAAGCCCTCAGCGGTGACAAACAACTAAACAACTAGTATTGAAAAAAAAAAAACACACACACACACACACACTAAGCGCATTGAATACCAACAGAAGAGTAACATTGCGGTGGAAACTGACATAATGTGGCTTAACAAGAAACGTGAGAGCAAACACGTTGTCAAATTAGGGGACAACACACGTGCATACGAATCAATCTATAAACTACAATGAAAAGAGGACCAACATCTTGATCGTTAAGAAGAAAGCCCACTACAGAGACATTGACAACTATTTTCATAGTGCAAAACAGGTAATCATGTTCCGTCTCTGAACAGTAAACAGCAGAGTAGACAATCTTTCACGAAGACTCAAAGCGGGTCTGTCACCCATGTGTACGTGTGAACAAACTACGCAGACAGATGAACAGATCCTTAAAAATGGACACATGATGACTAAATTGCGGTATCATTTCTGGTCACTCCATACGCACATTAACGCACAGCTATTTGGAAGCTTTCACGAACTCAATATAAAAAGCTAAATGCATCCTAGTAACATGAATACTTGTGTACAATTATTAACCAGCAGCTAAAGAAACAAGAAGGAAATGCAAAATAAGGTAAGAAATATATTCCTTCTACTTTCCTGTCAATTTACACATTATTTACCCCACGCCTCTGTAAATTCTCTGTCTTTACTAATATTACACATTGCACCCCTCTCGGGAGTCTCCGTTGTGAAGTGGTCAAGCCGTCTGACTTGTATGTTCGATTCCTTCATTTCACGAATGCATTTTTTCGGAGATTTCCGAGGGTCATCGCTGGAGCTGCGGAGTTCGTGCTTTGTGCGACGCTTTCCGCCCTGCGGAAAGAGACTGAGCCATGTGGGATAAAAACCCGGTGCAATGCAGTCGACTCTGTCGACTTTTAAGCTACTTTTTTTTTATTGCACCCACTCCCATACGAATCTGGGTACGCCTTGTACTTGTGTCCTTACCAGAAATAACGTAGTTTACTGTAAGACTAGTTTGTTAGCGTTAATTCACTACATTTTCCCCAAAACATCAAAGAAATGTCGCCGCTTTCGATGATTTAAGTTGCTTTTGGACCTATCAAAGACATATTCCTTGGGTGGGAGTAAATATAAGACGGCAGGAAAAATTTCATAACGATGCAACAGACAGTTTTCAACATAATTGATTATTGAATGACGGCATACATTTCTGGACATACTATAGTTATCCAATCTTATAAATTCCTAGATCACATAAGGAGTTATTACCCAGTGCACGAACTCTGTAGCACAAACATCTGTGTCAATGTGTTCTTCACATGGTAATCTGGTTCAAGTGCCTCGCCAAGTGCACAAGCTTCTTCCTGATGGAATTGATGAAGATAACATAAACAAAAACACAATTTTTATTTTAAGTCGCGTAGCAGAAACATGCTGTAGAATGTAAAGTGTTAAGATCGTTACATTTAGTGGGCTTGGGGGCATAAAGGAGTATGTTGAAACTGCCAGTGGTTCCCTATCGTAGCGAATGTCGAGAGCGGACATTAAATCCTCGTCGGACCGCGCTCATGCCTCTGTCCGCATAAAGTCCTAACCATGGCACCAAGGTGCACGCAGAAGAAAACCTCAAAATTATTTACAGCAACAGATGTTGTAGGATACCGCATTGAAACCATCATGAAAAGACGTGGAAATGATGGAACATGTCAACAGAAAAATTGGTATAGTTAGATTAGGTCATAAAGGGAGCATACCAGGCAGACATGACAGAGAAATGTGTGTGGGAAAAAGTTAAACAGCTGCGCAAAATAAAATAATATAAGCCTGGACAATTTCACTAAATGATCACATGACTGGGGGAAGAGGGGAGCTACGATTGATGTCTGCTAGTAACCATACACAAAATGAAGGGGGAGGAGGAAGAGGGAGGAGGAGGGGAGGATGAGAAGGAGGAGGAGGAGGAGGAGGAAGAAGAAAAAGAAGAAGAAGAAGAAGAAGAAGAAGAAGAAGAAGAAGAAGAAGAAGAAGAAGAAGAAGAAGAAGAAGAAGAAGAAGAAGAAGAAGAAGAAGAAGATGCATCCTCTATGATTAGATGTGTATTAAGAAAGGCATTCTGCGCTTATTATCACTCTCTTTCAAACATTATTTATTTCATCAATACAACACTCACGAAGCTAATCGAGGACAGCAACAACAATATCAATATATGTATTATAAAGGCAAACGAGGGGCTAAACGAGCGATAAAAGCAGACGAAGACAGACAGACAGACAGACAGACAGACAGACAGACAGACAGACAGACAGACAGACAGACAGACAGACAGACAGACAGGCAGGCAGGCAGGCAGGCAGGCAGGCAGGCAGGCAGGCAGGCATTGAGGCAGATAGACAAACATATAATTATTAATAAGCATGCTTTATTGTATGATCTATTGAGTAATGAATGGAGTCAACAAGTTTTTTTTTAAAGCAACAAAATACAAACTGAATTACACGCACCCCCCCCCCCCCCTCCCCGAAAAAAAAAGTATAAAGAAGCCTCCACGTCACTGTAAAGAATTGCAAATAATGAATTACAGCTTTATTGGGCACATTTATCTCTCGTTTGGCCGCTCCTTTTTCTATGTCCTTTTCATTGCCTTTCGTGTGATCTTCTAAAAACACTATACACAAGATTCTATTAAATGATATAGGGCCTGTAAAGGGATTTCTAGCTCGTCACACTTTTGGCGTACACAAATCAATAATAAACCCAGCTGATACACTTGTATTTCCGCCTATTTCAAGCAGAATTGTTTATATTCATAAAGCGTGATTTATTCAGCATTGTGTTTCACAATAAATATCGTTTTTTTTTAAGTTTCGTAAAGTTAGCTGCACATCCTTTAAACGACGTCGCAATCATGTTTGGTTGCTTGTCATTTACTAGGCAGCTTTTACGTTCAGTAGTTTGCCATTGCTTTCTGAACGACCGGCATCTCATATCATCGAAATCAACGCAAAGCGTTCTGCTTTCGAATCGCACGCAACTGATTTGGAACCTGTGACTCTGTGACGGCGAATTGTGAAACGCGTTCACTGTCCCTGAGCTACAGCGCTGGTTTTTAGAGTGGATACATTTGAGTTTAAAAGTGGACACCTGAAAATGTCTTGAAACCTACAGGTAGTGAATAAATCACCACCAAAACCGAGAAAAAGATGGTAGGCGAGTAAGATCGCAGTAACAAAATGGACTTTGCGTTCAACGCCTTTGTCGGCACACAGACAACATACACACACCGATACAACTACCTGAAAAACACTACATGAAAAACACTACATGAAAAATACTGCATGAAAAACACTACATGAAAAACACTACCTGAAAATCACTACAAGAAAAACATTACATGGAAAACGCTACCTGAAAAACACTACATGAAAAACACTACCTGAAAATCACTACAAGAAAAACACTACATGAAAAACGCTACATGAAAAACGCTACATACACTACATGAAAAACACAACCTGAAAAACACTACATGAAAAACACTACATGAAAAACACTACATGAAAAACACTACTTGAAAAACACTACCTGAAAACACTACCTGAAAATCACTACAAGAAAAACACTACATGAAAAACACTACCTCAAAAACACTACCTGAAAAACACTACCTCAAAAACACTACATGAAAAACACTACCTCAAAAACACTACCTCAAAAACACTACATGAAAAACACTACCTGAAAAACACTACATGAAAAACACTACATGAAAAACACTACATGAAACGTACAGGCAGTCGGTGTGAGACTGACCGCATCATCCACTGAGCTCCCATTATTCATATGTCCTTAATTGTATGTTAGCACATGATTGGTTGATTGATGATCGATCATACATGAAAGCTTTCAACACAAAACTTGATGAGAAACAGGTGCAGTCTATGAAAACACGGGTCTAGTATCATTTGCCCCATGCAACTTAACAGATATGGTGTCACATAAAATGTAGGTTTGGGCCAAACACGAAGGATGGCGGAAAATGGGAAGTAGGAGCGTGCCACCGTTATGACCTAAAAGTTATAATATGGTAGCAGACATGTTGTATTATATATAAAATAAAATTAAAGGAGGTTGCTTATGGAATACTACTGTATTTATATTTTAACTGAGGCAATATTTTGCAATAACACCATTTCGGCGATATATAAGCCCATATTAGATCATGGAAATCGCTTAAGACGATTAATCTTCACATGTCACTTCATCGGTTTAGACGTGCAAAACGGTCTTTTACTGACTTTATTAACTTAAGACATGAGTTTTCTGGAAGTGCCTGAAGATAGCAGCCCATTAAACGCCACAGTATGGAAAATACAAACCGTGGTCTTTGATGGCGACGGATATTATGCTGTAGGGTCGAAGCCGTTTGCATGCAGGAATATCATCGATAGATCTGATCCAGAATGCCAAGGAAATAGATATGATTAGTCAGTCAGGCAGTCAGTCAGTCAGTCAATCTGGCAGTCAGTCAATCAGTTAGTCTGTTGGATACTGAAGTGTTGGAAAGTTAAGGTTGTGTGACGGTTTATTCCATGCTAATTATTCGTAGACTTAGATGGATAGGACATATTAGGAGGATGGAGAATGGTAAATTAACAAAGGACATATTTTTTGGTGAATTGCAGATGGGTAAGAGATCTCGGGGTTGGCCTCTACCACGATACAAAGATGTAAGCGGGACATGATTGATACAGGCATTGATAGTGCCCATTGGGAGCAAGTGGCCGCTGATCGTGTTGCATGAAGGGCAAAGATCAGAAATGGTATAAAGACAAAGGAGAAAATAATTGCAGATAGGTCACACACTGAGCGTGTAAAATGTAAGACGGTGCGTGATGGTGGAAATAGCCATATGGTCACATGCATCCATTGTGGACGAACATTTACAGCTCGAATGAAACTGATCAGTCGCATTCGTCACCGCCATGGGCTGTAGTTAGTACGCCTTTTTGAATCACAATGTAACAAACTATCGTCTGTAAAAACGGCAAGGTGCCAATGTTTTCTGTTTGGATATTATCCTTGCATTCAGGTGCTCAGATACTCCTCCCGAATATTCGCTGTGTAGGTTGATGATATCCCTCATTCTCCGTATGTTCCTCTGGTGTCTTACTGATGAAGACGACTACGGACAACAGACCTTCGCAGCGATTCAATCCACTGTCTGCGTACGACACCCTCCCCCCCCCCCCTTCCTCTCCTTTCGACCCTTGGGATCATGCTCACTGAATAACACAGGACATAAACATAGGTATAATTCTGTGATTCCTGCCATATGAAAGCCCTGTCACTGCCATAACCGCCATTGGCTTGCTGCCAGTTGTCATAGAGGGGTCACCGCTGGCTTCTTGAATGGTTCGGCCCACTGAGCGTGCCATGAACGTCCATGCACTTCTCTGCTACTGTATAACAGATCCATCTGTATAGATAATCACATCGGAATCTTCAGTATAATAGACCCATCTGTATAGATAAGCACATCACAATCTTCTGTATAACAGATCCAGTTGTATATATTAGCAAATCGGAATATTCTGTATAGCGGATCCATCTGTATATATTAGCACATTGGAATCTTCTGTATAACAGATCCATCTACATGGATAAGCACATTGGAACATTCTGTATAACAGATCCATCTGTATATATTAGCAAATCGGAATATTCTGTATAGCAGATCCATCTGTATATATTAGAAAATCGGAATATTCTGTATAGCAGATCCATCTGTACATATTAGTACATTGGAATGTTCTGTGTAACAGATCCATCTGCATGGATAAGCACATTGGAACATTCTGTATAACAGATCCATCTGCATAGATAAGCACATTGGAATCTTCTGTACAACAGATCCATCCGCATAGATAAGCACATTGGAATCTTCTGTTCAACAGATCCATCCGCACAGATAAGCACATCAGAATGTTCACTGCCTAC
The DNA here is from genome assembly GCA_963921405.1 of Cepaea hortensis. Classification (NCBI taxonomy): domain Eukaryota; kingdom Metazoa; phylum Mollusca; class Gastropoda; order Stylommatophora; family Helicidae; genus Cepaea; species Cepaea hortensis. The sequence continues at coordinate 33,172,837 of OY992888.1, forward strand.
CATCATTACGTGGAATTGTATATCCCACTTTGAAAGGTATCCCATTGCTGCACAGAAGATGTCTCTCGTACAGTCCAAAATAATACGCAAGGCTTTATTTAGTATCTTTTCAAGCCTTGCAATCTGTATAGGACTTAAAGTGCTGACCGAGATATGTCGAGAGACATGAAAACCTACGCCATGTGGCGAGACCCGTGATGGTGTTCATAAATTTCACAACTGCACACTTAACATATTTCGTGCGCATCAAACAATAGGTCACATACATTGCGGTGATCCCGCAAGGCGATTGAAATACCATAAGAAATAAATATTCAGAAACGATCTGCCTTCTAATCGCCAGTTCTTTTCCTCAACTTCTATGAATGTCGATCAATACCTGTGTATTTTTTTTCTCATGCTATGTAATAGGTTATTTGTTCCAGTTTTGACAATTCCCGATAAAAGTTGTTTCTTTTTTTTATTCCCGTCTCTGTACAGAGCAGGAAATACACATGCAAATCAATGGACCAATTGGAGCATGTTTGGAGAGCACTGGACTATCGCTCAAAAGTATGCGTTTACAACGAGAGACAAGATTTTCAAAAGGTTTGCATTCTTTTGTAGAAACTACATATTTGCTTGTTCAATAACATCAGTTATTTCACATCTAATACACCTGGGTGTTTTATTATAAAACCTGTGTGACACTGAAAATCGAGGGGCGGTTAAGAGTTCTTCAGAGCTATATTGAGCAAATCCTGATGTACAGAAGAATCATTGACAATTAGCAGACAAGTGAGGAATTATATGGAAGCTACGGGAATGTGGTTTTATAGAAGAATGATGAGAACCCGTGGAAGGATAGAACGAGCAATGAAGATAACTTGAAAGAAGTTAATTTATGAAGAGAATCGGTTACTCGCATCAGAAGAAGACAGTCCTCATTCTTTGGGCGGTTATGAGAAGGGGGACGCTGGAGTATGTCGTCACAACGGGAAAGTTGGGATAGGGTGGGTGGAGAGAGGTAGAGGAGACCAAGAGAAGTAGAGGAGACAAGAGAGGAGATGCTGGACTGTTTGACATCATGGTCTGGAAGAATATTAATAGCAGAAACAGCTTTTGGAATTGATCGCAACACTAGGGAGACTGCTGCCAAAGACCGAAATTCGCGGCGTACATCATTACGCAAGGGTGCAGTCACTTGTGAAGCAAACAGGACTGCAAGAGCTGTGAAAAAAAGGCTGGACACAACAAACAAACCACACACAAAAAACACCACTGCAGGAGATCCTCCTCGTGGAACATCAAGCATTCTTTGTCCGCATTGTCAAAGAACATTTCGAGCCAAAATAAGCATTACCAGCCATCTTAGAACTTACGCTCTAAACTTTCAACCCCACTGAATGAAATGAATGGTCATCATCATTCTTGATGGACGAGCTCAATCCAACACCAGGACCAGAAATGATTAGCAATACATGAGCTAGAATGATATGGAAAGACATGGCCAACAACGCCACACAACATGAACTATAAGAATAAATGAAATTCACTTGCAGAACGGGATAGAATGGAGGGAGGGAATGGAGCAGCGAGGGAAAGCATGACAGTTAGCAAAGAAATGGTTTAAATGAATTTAAAGGTAAGCCTTCACTAAAGGCTCCCCTGCACTTGGTGTTATCCCACATTTCTCGGCCTCTTTCAGCACAGACTCCTGGCGAATTATTAACGTTTGTTGCATATCCTTTACAGGACGTAGCCGTCAACACCAGCATTTTTGGCTGTCGGTGATTCCTGGGCAAGTTTACGTTCAGTAGTTTGCCACTGCTTCCTGAACGACTGGCACCCATAATATTTCATAAAATGGATCAGCGGTCTGTTGCCAAATCGCCCACAGCTGTGTTTCGAACGCAGGTATGCGGGGTTATGAACTTAGTCCGTAAATCTTTCGCCACGGAGCAGGTGAATGCGTCGCACAAAATATGAATTTTATAGCTCCATCGATTCCACCGGAATTCTCCGAAAAACTGCGGTTGTGAACCCAATGACGGAGTCCTAACATGAATGAATCGGAATGCGAAGCAGCATTTTGACAGTTTCTCCACGGAGTCCCAAAGAAATGTAATAATAACTCTTTATAATAACGTGTATGTATTTATAAAACGAATGAAATAGAAAGAGATTTAGACTGTATATTGATCATTGTGGCAGTTTATGTATATACTAATGATACCCGTTTCTAATGTTGCTCTTACTCTTTCTTCCTTCAAAGTATTATATTTTATTATTCACTGTTTTCAGTCATTTTCGCTAGTTTTAAATATGTTTTATTAATCCTTTGTTTAATTTCCTTTTTGTTTCTTCTTCTTCTTCTTCTTCTTCTTCTTCTTCTTCTTCTTCTTCTTCTTCTTCTTCTTCTTCTTCTTCTTCTTCTCCTCCTCTTCCTTCTTCTTCTTCTTCTTCTTCTTCTTCTTCTTCTTCTTCTTCTTCTGCTTCTTCTTCTTCTTCTTCTTCTTCTTCTTCTTCTTCTTCTGCTTCTGCTTCTGCTTCTTCTTCTTCTTCTTCTTCTTCTTCTTCTTCTTCTTCTTCTTCTTCTTCTTCTTCTTCTTCTTCTTCTACTTATTCTTCTTCTTCTTCTTCTTCTTCTTCCAACTATCTTCATGGTTAAGATGTATAATCAGCAACGTAAACCCTAAAATGTCGCAATCTTAAGTTACATTTGTCCATAACTAACAGTTCAAAAGAAGTCAAGAAACAGCTTTTAGCACTGCAGATGGTAAATAGCATGAAGAACCCATTGAACAACACTAGCAAACAAATGCAAGCAAACATTTTGAGCGTATGTAAGTAGTATATAGGGAGGTTATCCAGCGATTTGAGGGCGGTTTTGTGAGGGATGGTGAGGGATGGTGAGGGTTGGTGAGGGATGACGAGGGATGCCACTGCCTCCCTCGCCCTCGAGTTGTGGTCTGCCTCATGCCTTCCAGCTCCTGCCTCGTTTTTTAAGTGTCAGGTGTGGTTTTTAATCAGAGCATCGGGGTTAACAATGAAAAGATCAATTGAACTATGGCGAGAGGTTTGCTAATTGATTCAGAATATGTCAGCCGGTGTAATGCATTAATTAGCTTCCCGTTTGTATAGACGACATAAGAGGTGTCAGGTGGTCGACAAACAAGCGGAGTCGGGCGGGGTGGTAAAGTGAGGGCAGGGTCGGGATGCAAGACATTCAGCATGGTCGGTCGGACCAGGTAGTTTCGAATCCTACTGGGTGGTGGGGTAGTGGGTGAGTGTGTAACGAAGCTAGGTGGTATAATTGGCGGTGCAAATCACGCCCCTGGTCGCTAACTATACCCAACATAGACCCCGGAGGTTCGAATCCAGCGGTATCGCTTTGCATTATCCTCAGAAACGTCAGTTCCACAGCCAGCAGTTTCAGTGTGACTGCTCATTGTCTTCACATTCATACAAAAGTACAGGTTCTATGTAACAGCGCAACACTCTTTTTCTTGTAGCAATTGCCATCTTTTTACTGGTCAATATGTTTTTCATCTTAGCCATGGCGATTAGCTTCCCGTTTGTATAGACGGCACAACAAACTGGGCATCCACCGTGATCTTTATCATATAACAGCTGTTGCAACACTCGGCAAAATTAAACAAGGAAATATGGTAATGAAACTGTGCGAAAGATCAATTGAACTAGGTGGCTAATGGGCGCTATAACTATGGCGCCAGATTTGCTTATTGTATCAGAAGATGTCAGCCGGTGTAATGCATTAATTAGCTTCCTGTTTGTATAGACGGCACAACAAACTGGGCATCCACCGTGCTCTTTATCATATACAGATGTTGCAACACTCGGCAAAATTAAACAAGGAAATATGGTAATGAAACTGGGCGAAAGATCAATTGAACTAGGTGGGCAGGTTAAGTGAAGATGAGCGCGATAACTATGGCGCCAGGTTTGCTAATTGATTCAGAAGATGTAAGCCGGTGTAATACATTAATTAGCTTCCCGTTTGTATAGACGGCACACAAGCTGGGACGTGCCAGTATGATGATTATCGCATAACAGATGTTGCAACACAAGGCAAAACACAAGGAGGAAATTGTATGTATATCAAGATGAAGTTAATTATATTCGACCGGTGCTTTAGTAGCACAATACATAAACAGGCGCACAGCTGCGGCAAGTCAGTAACTTTTTGTTTTATAACTCAACCAGCTGCATGGTAACATATTTCGATGCGGTACAAAGACATTTTTAATTCTAGCTTTTATCTTCAGCTGTAGCAAAATATTCCCGACAAAAGCCGTAATTACAGAATGGGGATAGCTGTTAAAAATCAATAACGTTGGTTTCATTTTCCCCATAATTGGGAACAACGGCTTATAGACATTATTACAGACGACAGATGTGTGCGTATGAATACAATATCAGTGCATGAATAACACATGGTGTCAGGTGGTCTAGGCTACATGGGTGTATAAAACCTGTGGAATACGCGTTGTAAAATTAAACCAGACCTGGACCACAACTACTGGGGGGTGAGTATAAGGTTGGTGTGTTGTCTGTGTGCGCTGGTGTGTCTGTGTGCGTATGTATGTCTGCATGTGTGTGTGTGTGTGTGTGTGTGCTGGTGTGTCTGGTTGTTTGTATGTGTGCGTGTGCGCTTGTGTGTCTGTATAGGCGTCTGCATGTGTGTGTGTATGCGTCTGCATGTGTGTGTATTCGTCTGCATGTGTGTGTGCGTGTGCGCTGGTGTGTATGTGTGAGCTGGTGTGTGTGTGTGTGTGTGTGTGTATGTGTGTCTGTGTATGCGTCTGCATGTGTGTGTGTGTGCGCTTGTGTGTGTGCGCGCTTGTGTGTATGGGTGTCTGGTTGTTTGTATGTGTGCGTGTGCGCTTGTGTGTCTGTGTATGCGTCTGCATGTGTGCGTGTGCGTGTGCGCTTGTGTGTATGGGTGTCTGGTTGTTTTTATGTGTGCGTGTGCGCTTGTGTGTCTGTGTATGCGTCTGCATGTGTGTGTGCGTGTGCGCTTGTGTGTATGTGTGTCTGTGTATGCGTCTGCATGTGTATGTGTGCGTGTGCGCTTGTGTGTATGTGTGTCTGTGTATGCGTCTGCATGTGTGTGTGTGTGTGTGTGTGTGTGTGTCTGAGGTTGCATGCTTTTGTACTTATGTTTATGGTTTAACTTATCGTTTTCACGTGTTTTCTGCCTTGTACCTATTGTTTGTAACAGTGTATGGTTAATACGTCTACCGTATGCACGTCTTATTCATGCCCTTGTGTTTATTTGTTAATAAGACACTGAGTCTGATCGGGAATCTTTAGTAGATGGTATTGTTACACACAGTGAACAACTGGATTAGAATTAATAGTCGTCTCTAAGAAAGAAATACTACATATTGTACAAGTACATGAGTATATTCTTAAACCAAAGTGAGCCGTTACAACAATATTGGACTAGTCTTATAGAACCTGGTTTGAAGACATTACAACAAAAAAGCGACAGGGTGTCGTATACACGTACATGTACCTGTACCTGTGTGCTTCTTGGTGGAGCTGAAAACTAATGTTTTGTGTCTTATTTTCACAGATCGCCCTGTATCTAAGATATCGAAGGATCACAACCAGAAAGTCGATGGGGTCGACAACCAGTATTGCCTTGTGTCTAATCTAACAAAAGGTTCACCACCAACGAGTTGATAGTACGCTCAGGTATGTTTGTGAGTATGTATATATGTATATATATGAGTATGTATATATGTATGTGTATAGGTGAGTATGTATATATGTGTATATATGAGTATGTATATATGTGTATATATGAGTATGTATATATGTATGTGTGTAGGTCGGCATGTGTATATATGTATATGTCGGTATATGTGTGTATATATGTATGTTTGTGTATATGTCGGTATATATGTGTACATATGTATGTTTGTGTGAATACTGGTAACTCTGATAGATATAACCATAGGTTAATGGTTTATGGACTAGTGATATGAAGACAACAAAAGAATATTTTTTTTTAATGGAAACTGACGTTGTGGCGTCCCCTTCTGTACTAATGCGGTGGTTGTCCTTTTACTCAAGCTGTGTCTATTTACTCAGCTCTCGGTTAATTTCACTCAGCTCTTGTGGTCTTTCATATTCAGCGTTAACAAAATTTGATCGAAACCATCTGAGTTCTTAATCGTCAAATATAATTGCTAGACCAGGTGTCCAACTATAATGAAATGAAGGTGATTAATTTAACTCAAATATGTTTTACCTTCATATTGACTATACATATTAACTGTATAATGTCACTGGCTAATGCTGAGTATATTACACACATATCTATGTTAGAGTTCAGTAGATGATTAAAAAAATATGAAAAGTAAAAAATATTGCTGGTCACTAAAGGCTTTGTGTCTTACTTTCACAGGTGTACGTGTTCAACTGAAAGACAAAGAAACTGTATCCTAGTATCTACTATTAACAAATTCAAAAGGACGTTGAAGTATAGAAATTTGGTAACAACCTTCTACTATCAATCACCTAACCGTGAATTACCGTATTGTCGTCAAGCATCACTATGGCTACCCCTCAGCCGAAAGAAGGCTACCCGTGTGTTATCTGCGGGAAAGTGTTCAAGGAAAACTACAAGTTAACACGTCACATTAAGACAGTTCACGCCACCATTGATGAAAAGCATAAATGTCATATATGTGGCAAAACATTTAATAGAACAGACAACCTACAAAGACACATACGCACATACCACCATACAGCCATAGACACTACACCCGCACCTTCATCATCATCATCATCATCATCATCATCATCAACCTCTACACCTTCAGCACCTCTACACCTTCAGCATCATCAACACCATCATCATCAGCATCAGCCTCATCATCACGTAAAAGACCAGCCTCAACACAGACACACAATGCTAAAAAGCAGAAACAAGACACAAATATTCTAGAGCAGTTAGCACACGAGGAAGCAGTCCTTTTAAAAGCCGAAGAATTATATACATTACACAAACTTCCACCACCCATGCAACAGACATACAGGGCCAACTGGGAAGCCATCAAAACACACCACAAAATCAACAAGCATCTGTCTATCTACACCTTCTTTATTAGTCCAGAGACACAGCACCCTATCAATTGGACCTCTGCCTTGAATAAGATTTTCAATACTCAAACTACTCGCTTCAAAATAAACCTCAGCCACCACAGCATCCTTCGACACCGAGAGACACAAGACCTTCACTTCTTCCATGCATCATCCAATAACGCCTCTGTACTAAATCTCCCACAACTTATAAACAACAAACAGGACTTTGATACTTTTATCAACACCGTACACGAACACGATATTCTTACATATGCTACTCAACAACGGCCAGACACCAAGTACACAATAGAAACAGTAGGGGCCACATCCTTTTATGTGTTTCATATTCCCGAGTTCCCCATAGGTTGTTGCTTAGCTGATATTCCTACACACATCAAACACAATAAAGCCATTAACACATGGCAACAAGCCTCAAATTCCAAACAGTACACAGATAATTTTTGTTTCTTCAGAGCCCTGGCGTTATTTAGAGGCGCTAAAGTTAGGGATTGTCACGAGCTCGCCATGAGTTAACCAGATAATAATACCGACGTTTGCTTGGCGTATATTTTCTAGGCCACAACAGTCGTACTAACAGAGTAAACACAGCTGCACAGGTTACATCGTGTCAGCCCATAAACACATTTGGTGGTGAGTGAGAAGGAAGGGATACAATGCGTTGGCAGTTTATAAACATTTAGAATCACATAGCCTTGCCCGGCTCAGTACATGGAACAGCCCTGTCTGTCAGTTATAGTTCCGGACATCAGGCGAAATGGCTGCTGGGATTGTCACCACTGAACAGAAGCTTGACAGTTTGTCAACAGTCAGAGACAAACCGGAATTGGCAGCGAGAGACAGGAAACAGTACATCTGTCAAGTCTTGTTTCCGGAACATCGAGAAGATTGACAGCGTGTTGGGAAAAACTCTTTGTTGGAACTGTACAGTAACTCTCTAGATTGTTTTGGATGTCACAACCAGTGATGACAAATCTAACATTAATGGAGCCAGGGAGGATGGATCCCTGACAGGAGATGATCTGCCACTGTGCCACCTGTGTGGGGGCATAAAGGAGAACGTCACGTGGCCAACTTTGGTAGTTTGCCATATAAACCCGAGTTGGGATCAACTAGGGGGGAGTTGACCAAGAACCGTGGATTATGATGGACGTGTTTGTGGGAGAGCTCTACAGTGTTAGATTAATTTAAGATTAACTAGCATGTGCCGTTATGGCAAAGTGTAGTAGCCATCCCGGGAATGAGGCGGTTTTTACATAAGGTAGTCAATATAGTCTATTAGTTCTACTTAATATAGACTGTGGCCTTGTTAAACTATAGTGTGATGATTAGCACTGTTAGTGGAAACTAGTTAGAGTAGAATAGTGATATTAACTCTGCTAGTTAAGAATAGATTAGTGAAGTGTTGATAAGCTTTACTAGTTGAGAATTGAGTAATGAGGGATAATTGGGATCTTCCCGTAGGTGTCCCTGGTGGGCGGGGTTCCACATTCTGTTTGCTGATTTTTTCTTTGTCATAGCCTGATTCGGCTCTAGGTGGGTAGCTAATCTGCTCTATGACTAATTCTAGTTAGCTAAAGATCATTAAGCAAGGTGATAGGCTTACACTCAGCCGAAAGGATCAGTGACTAGTACTATCACCAGATGTGTTGTTTCTATCCTAGGTTCCCTACCAGATCCAAGGAAACTCAACAAGTTTTTGGGAAAGAATCCAAACCCATTCTGAAGAACACCAGTTCAAGAGTCAATAAAGTTGCATACAGAACGTAACTTACGCTAGAAGGAAATTGATTCATCAAAGAGAGTGATGCATACTGATGCACCACACAGCATTAGACAGTAGTAACGAACCGAGAACCGGCTAAGAGTACCTAGTGTTAGTACAGCAACAATTAACATTAGAAATTAGCACTTATGGACTGAATGATTCGATGTGCAACGAGGATGATCTGTCGACTAACTAACTAACTAACTAACTGCGTACACACTACAAAAGACTTGTGCAGTTTGTTTAGGAACATTAGGAACGGACATTGTGTAGAGTGCAACCGGTCCCTGATTAACTCTTAATACCACCGGTGTCTATTTCGGATGTTCATGAAATTGGATTACCAGAGGTCTACAGAGGCAAAGCATTATCCGGCAAGATGGTTCCGGCAACGGGTGAGACGTACTTGTTCTGACGTAACGTGCTGTGGTCTATCTTTGCTGTGATCAGCTGACTGAGTTGATGTCTGAGAGACAGAGTCTACACACTTTATAGAACACGTCACACATTTTCTTCGCATACACGTCTCATACACGTTACACTTTTATTTTAATAAATTAATCTTTATTAATTTCTAGAAGCAAGAGTTGTTGAGTATGTTGCGTTGGGGAAGTATGAGAAGGGGGCATAGTACGACAGTGTGAGAGTGATAGGAAAAGGTGTCCATAGGCTGATGGAGTGTGTTGGACGGAAGCGGGTGGATTCTCCAGAATATTGAGGGGGAAAAAATAATATTATAATGTGGGTGTCGGATCTCCTCACTCCAGGGACGACACTTTAAAGGAGGACACGACATTATTGGGGGCTCGATAACGGGATCTTAGGACAGCGGGATCTCTCGTAAACGGGATCTTTGGACAGCGGGATCTCTCGTAAACGGAATCCTTGGACAGCGAGATCTCCTGCAAGCAGGAACCTTTGACAGTGGGATCTTCTGACAACGGGGTCTTTTGACACGGGATCCCTAGTTATAAGAGGGAGATATCATTTTGGAGAATCCAGCTAGAGTGAATGTGGATAGGGGTTAGGACTAATATCTTACCTGTTCACACTTCACACGTCTGCATAGGTCTGTGGTCCTGATTCTACTCTTGTCACTGAGTGAATGTGCTGTGTGTAGTAATATCTAGATTTATAGTACTTGTTCATATATCTGTATAGTAATTTGCAGTTATATTGTACTAGACCTGCTAGCTTACCTCTCTGTATAATGGCCACCCCTAAACTTAGCACAGCAGAATTAAAGGCAAGGGGGGAAGAAATGGGATTGGCGGGGTCTGCTCTAACGGATTACATACAGGAAGTGGAGAGAGAGTATCGTCAAGCAGAAAGGGATGATCGAAAGGCCGAGCTGGAATTGAGAAGGATGGAGTTGGAACAAGCAGCTAAGAAATTGGAAGCTGAGCAAGCAGCTAAGAAATTGGAAGCTGGGCAAGCAGCTGAGAAATTGGAAGCTGAGCAAGCAACTAAGAAATTTGAAGCTGAACAAGCAGCTAGGAAATTAGAAGCTGAACAAGAAGCACAGAAAAGGGAGCACGAGTACCGGATGCGGGAACTCGAGCTCAAGAGTCAATCTAATGGAGAAACTGAGGGAGCAGTTGGAGGTTCCTCCATCCCAGGATCAACACCAGTAGGTGGACATGGGTACCATGCTATGAAGTTTCCTTTAGCGGTCTACGAGGAGGACAAAGAGAAGATTGATCAATACCTTCAACGCTTCAAGGCTATGTCAGTTGCTATGGGTTTGGAGCGTAACAAATGGAATCTTAAGCTATCCCAGGGATTACGCGGGACGGGATACGAGGTTTATACTCGCCTGCCACCAGGACATGAGAACAATTATGATGAGTTAAAGACGGCTCTGCTGAAACGATTCGAGGTTACGTCACATACCTACCGGAAAAAATTTCGAGCAGCGAAACGAGAACCGGGGGAGTTGTTTTCCGCCTACAGTTTGCGTCTAAAATCTTATATCCACAAGTGGATGGATTTGGCTGGGTTCGCACATGACTATGAGAGTCTGTAAGAGCTCATGGTGGTCGACCAGCTGAAGAAGCAAATGTCTAAACCTCTCAGGACGTTCCTGGGAGAACAAGGAGCGGAACGTATTGACCTCGTGACTAAATTAGCAGAACGGTTCGTCGAGGTACATGGGGAGGCAGGGGAAAACCTTTCCACCAACTCCAAAAGTCAAGAGAAACATGACAAGAAGAAAGCCAAAACACAGGAACAAAAAAGTGGGAACCTTATGTGCAAAAATCAGAGGATAGTTCAGAGAAGAAGAAGGAGGGAAGCAAGAGCACTTCAAGCTCTACACCAAAACGACCATGGTCGGAGAAGTGGTGTTCAATTTGTAAGTCACCCTCTCACAATACGAGGGACTGCAAATCGAAGGCTAAGAACCCTCACTTCGCAGCATGTCAAGTGACTTCCAAGGAGGTTGTCACAGAAAATGCCAAGGTCAACAAGGAAGCTCGCCACCAGGAGAGCTCACTCAAGTCCGACAATAGAAAATCTAGGACAGGGAAATGGTGCAACCAATGCAAGTCAAACACGCACAATGCTATTGACTGCAGGGGAAAGTCAGGAGACACTCAATTCGTCGTGTGCCCCGGGAAACCTAAGGTGGAGCCCACCGAACAGGTCGAGGCCGAGGAAGAGACTTCAGACCAGGAAAAACCACCTGTAGTGGAATTGGTAGATGTTAACGGTCGTCAAGTGGAGTGTTTATACGACACAGGACTGGACGGGGAAGCCGTGATTTCTGCGGATCTGGTACATCCAGAACAATTCACAGGTGAAACATTGGACATACAGCCTGCACAGAAGAGTGCTGTAACCATGAAGTTGCCCATTGCTAATGTGGAGATTCGGTCAAGGTACGTCACCGGCACCATCAAGGCCGCTGTATTGACCGATCCCATTTTTCCAGTCATCCTAGGTTGCCGGTATGTCTTTCTGGGAATGCCCAGGGAGCCAATCCATATGGGAGCAATGCAGACTCGCTCTCAGACGAAAACGGAAGAGGCAGACGCAATTGTGACTAACCCAATGCCGGGGGAGCTACGAACTGCCCAGAGTGAGGATGATACTTTACGTCCTTGCTACAAAAAGCTGCAGAAAAGTGCTGATCCACCAGGACGGGGGCAGTACTACATGAAGAATAGGATACTCTACAGGAGAGCAGGAAGGGGAGACAACCTATACGGTCAGTTGGTCGTCCCGAAAGCTCATCGGTCCCAGATTCTTCATACGGGGCATACCATCTCCTTTAGTGGACACATGGGTATTGCCGCCACCATGCAGCGGATTTCCTGCCACTACTATTGGCCGGGAATGACAGATGATGTGCGTCGGTATGTGAAGTCATGCCCTGAGTGCCAGAGGGTGGCACCGAAACACTGGACAGCACCGGTGATGTTGGGTGAGATGCCCATCATGAACTCTCCTTTCGAGAGGGTAGCCATCGATATCGTGGGTCCACTTCCCAGGACTAGGAAGAGGAACATGTATATACTCACAATGGTGGATTGCTGTACAATGTGGGGTGAGGCTATACCGTTGACCACGATTGACTCGAAAAGAGTGGCGGACGCACTGATGGAGGCCTTTACCAGATTAGGCTTTCCGGATCAAATTCTGACGGACAATGGATCACAGTTTTGTGGAAAACTCATGGAGGAGGTATTTAGGGTGTTTCACTCTAACCACATACATACCAGCCCTTACCACCCTCAAGCCAATGGACAAGTAGAGCGTTTCAACGGCACGTTAATGACAATGCTCAGGAAACTAGCGCAGGAAAAACCTGATAAGTGCGATGAATATATCCCAGCAGCACTCTTTGCCTATCGGGAAGTTCCTCATGGCTCAACAGGACTACCACCCGCTACGTTGCTGTTTGGTCGTCCAATCAAAGGACCGTTGGAAGCCATGTTGAGGAGTTGGACTGAAGAGGGGACGTCAGAAGAAGTGATCTCATCCTATCAATACGTGGAGGAACTGAAAGAAAAACTCCATAAGGGATGGACTCTGGCAAATCAAAACTTGAAAAAGGCCAGGAAAAGACATGCGGCTTACTACAACCGTAGGTCTAAAGAAAGATCTCTAGAGGTAGGAGATAAAGTCTTGTTGCTACTCCCAACGGGAAACAACAAACTGGAGATAGGTTGGCAAGGACCATTTCCCGTGGAAAGGGTGATATCCAGAACCAACTATCAGATCCGGATCCGGGGAAAGTCGAAGATTTTCCATATCAATCTCTTGCGGAAATACGAAGAGAGACCCGGAGACAAGGCAGCTCACCTCATGGCAATGGCAGTTGCAGTGGAGACAGAAGTGGGAACCAGCGAGGGCAGGGAATATCCCTTGGAACACCAGGAAACCTATAGGGATGTGCAAGTGAACCCTGATCTGACCTCCCAGGAGAGGGAAAGGATAACCCAGGTTCTCAAGTCTCATAAGGAGATACTGACTGATAAACCAGGACGAACGAGGTTGGTTGAGTTCGAGATGACTTTGACCACACAGGAGCCTGTTCGCCAAAAGGTTTACCCAGTGCCATTCTCTAAAGAAAAGGCCCTGGGGGAGGAAATACAAAAACTGCTGGAGGAAGACGTGATTGCACCATCCACATCCCCATACAATGCGGGGGTAGTTTTGTTACGCAAACCAAGTGGAGAACACAGGTTGTGTATAGATTACCGACTGCTGAACAGTCATACACAGTTTCAGGTGGAACCTTTGCCGAATCCAACTCAGTTATTCGCTAGGCTTCATAAGGCTCGGTACTTTTCAAAGGTGGATCTGAGTCGGGGGTACTATCAGATACCAGTCAAACCGGAGATTCGACCACTGTTAGCTTTCAGTACACCCAGTGGACACTACGAATTCAAGGTCATGCCCTTTGGACTCAGCAATGCACCTAGTGTGTTTACACGCATGATGAGGACTTTACTAGATCCGTTACAGGATCCGTCCATCATCTCATTCATGGATGATATTCTGATTTCCAGTGACAGCTTGGATGACCACTTACAATCCTTGGAGAGAGTGTTTAATAGACTCAAGGAAGCAGGGCTTACTGCTCGTCCAACCAAGTGCATGATTGGTTACCAGACTCTGGAATTTCTAGGTCACACCATCACTCCAGGACACATTGTTCCAGAAGAGAAGAACCTGGAGAAAATCAGAAATGCACCAAGGCCAAAAACGAAGAAGGATGTGCGATCTTTTCTCTCGTTGTGTGGGTTCTACCACAAATTTATCCCACATTTCACTGAACTGGGAGCTCCGTTGACGGAAACCTTGAAAAAGGGATTCCCGGACCAAATCATTTGGACACCAGAATGTGAGAATGCCTATAGTCAGTTAAAGGAGGCCTTGGTCAGCAAACCTGTATTACAGCTCCCTGACCTTTCCAAACCATTTGTGTTGAGAACGGATGCGAGTGCGATTGGAATTGGAGCCGCTTTGTTACAGGAAGGAAAAGACGATGCTTCGGTTTTGAAACCTGTAGCATACGCAAGTAAGAAACTTCTACAGGCGGAGAGGAATTATTCAACCGTCGAGAGAGAGTGCTTGTCCCTCGTATGGGCAGTGCAAAAATTTCAGCCATATTTGTATGGAGTTAAGTTTCGGGTCCAGTCGGATCATCAGCCCCTGATGTTCCTGGCTACTTCTCAGAAGCTCAACGCCCGTTTGATGCGGTGGTCGTTGTTACTTCAACCATATAATTTCACAGTAGAGTACATTCCGGGGAAGGAGAATGTTGGAGCGGATTTCTTGTCAAGACACCCAGCTCCTGAAGAAGAGGAATGAATCATCTGGATTTAACTCATGGTGGAGAAGAGTGAGATGGACTACTCTCTTAAGAGGGGGCCTATGTCACGAGCTCGCCATGAGTTAACCAGATAATAATACCGACGTTTGCTTGGCGTATATTTTCTAGGCCACAACAGTCGTACTAACAGAGTAAACACAGCTGCACAGGTTACATCGTGTCAGCCCATAAACACATTTAGTGGTGAGTGAGAAGGAAGGGATACAATGCGTTGGCAGTTTATAAACATTTAGAATCACATAGCCTTGCCCGGCTCAGTACATGGAACAGCCCTGTCTGTCAGTTATAGTTCCGGACATCAGGCGAAATGGCTGCTGGGATTGTCACCACTGAACAGAAGCTTGACAGTTTGTCAACAGTCAGAGACAAACCGGAATTGGCAGCGAGAGACAGGAAACAGTACATCTGTCAAGGCTTGTTTCCGGAACATCGAGAAGATTGACAGCGTGTTGGGAAAAACTCTTTGTTGGAACTGTACAGTAACTCTCTAGATTGTTTTGGATGTCACAACCAGTGATGACAAATCTAACATTAATGGAGCCAGGGAGGATGGATCCCTGACAGGAGATGATCTGCCACTGTGCCACCTGTGTGGGGGCATAAAGGAGAACGTCACGTGGCCAACTTTGGTAGTTTGCCATATAAACCCGAGTTGGGATCAACTAGGGGGGAGTTGACCAAGAACCGTGGATTATGATGGACGTGTTTGTGGGAGAGCTCTACAGTGTTAGATTAATTTAAGATTAACTAGCATGTGCCGTTATGGCAAAGTGTAGTAGCCATCCCGGGAATGAGGCGGTTTTTACATAAGGTAGTCAATATAGTCTATTAGTTCTACTTAATATAGACTGTGGCCTTGTTAAACTATAGTGTGATGATTAGCACTGTTAGTGGAAACTAGTTAGAGTAGAATAGTGATATTAACTCTGCTAGTTAAGAATAGATTAGTGAAGTGTTGATAAGCTTTACTAGTTGAGAATTGAGTAATGAGGGATAATTGGGATCTTCCCGTAGGTGTCCCTGGTGGGCGGGGTTCCGCATTCTGTTTGCTGATTTTTTCTTTGTCATAGCCTGATTCGGCTCTAGGTGGGTAGCTAATCTGCTCTATGACTAATTCTAGTTAGCTAAAGATCATTAAGCAAGGTGATAGGCTTACACTCAGCCGAAAGGATCAGTGACTAGTACTATCACCAGATGTGTTGTTTCTATCCTAGGTTCCCTACCAGATCCAAGGAAACTCAACAAGTTTTTGGGAAAGAATCCAAACCCATTCTGAAGAACACCAGTTCAAGAGTCAATAAAGTTGCATACAGAACGTAACTTACGCTAGAAGGAAATTGATTCATCAAAGAGAGTGATGCATACTGATGCACCACACAGCATTAGACAGTAGTAACGAACCGAGAACCGGCTAAGAGTACCTAGTGTTAGTACAGCAACAATTAACATTAGAAATTAGCACTTATGGACTGAATGATTCGATGTGCAACGAGGATGATCTGTCGACTAACTAACTAACTAACTAACTGCGTACACACTACAAAAGACTTGTGCAGTTTGTTTAGGAACATTAGGAACGGACATTGTGTAGAGTGCAACCGGTCCCTGATTAACTCTTAATACCACCGGTGTCTATTTCGGATGTTCATGAAATTGGATTACCAGAGGTCTACAGAGGCAAAGCATTATCCGGCAAGATGGTTCCGGCAACGGGTGAGACGTACTTGTTCTGACGTAACGTGCTGTGGTCTATCTTTGCTGTGATCAGCTGACTGAGTTGATGTCTGAGAGACAGAGTCTACACACTTTATAGAACACGTCACACATTTTCTTCGCATACACGTCTCATACACGTTACACTTTTATTTTAATAAATTAATCTTTATTAATTTCTAGAAGCAAGAGTTGTTGAGTATGTTGCGTTGGGGAAGTATGAGAAGGGGGCATAGTACGACAGTGTGAGAGTGATAGCAAAAGGTGTCCATAGGCTGATGGAGTGTGTTGGACGGAAGCGGGTGGATTCTCCAGAATATTGAGGGGGAAAAAAATAATATTATAATGTGGGTGTCGGATCTCCTCACTCCAGGGACGACACTTTAAAGGAGGACACGACAGGGATCTTACGAAAGACACACGGGATTTAACTGAGCAGTGGCGAAGACATCAACATATACCTTCTTTAACTAATTTTCCCGGGATTAAACTAATTGACGTACCTATTTTAGAGCAATGTTTTGGCCTTAATATCGATATTTTTGAGTTCAACGAGACCCAAGTTCTGATCCACAAACTTAGAAGTAGTGGGAAATATGAAGCAACCTTAAGACTATTATTGTTTAAAGATCATTTCATGTATATTAAGGATATCAGTAGGGCATCTCGGACATTTGGTTGTGAAAAGTGTGGGAAGTTATGGAAGGAATTTTGGAGGATGGAAAAATACCGTAAAAACTGCAATAGGGGTAAGACTAAAGAGTGGTTTAAAGGCGGGGTGTACAACCCACCACAGACCATATGTGAAATACTGTCAAACCATGGGCTCAAAGTAGACCCTGGCTATGTATATCCATACAGAGCCGCCTTCGACTACGAATGTTACTTTGAAAGTAATAATCTGCCCAGGGAAACCAAATCGACAAAATTCTTAGCTAAACACATACCCCTTAGTTGTTCAGTAGCTTCCAATGTCCCCGGGTTTGAATCACCTGTATGCTTCATCTCATCAGGTGACCCCCAGGAGTTAGTGGACAGAATGTTTGAGTATCTGAATCAAGTCGCTGAGAAAGCATATTCAGAACTACGGGTGGTTTTCGATGGGGTATATAAAACATTAGAGAAACGACAGGAAACCAAACTAATTGATAGATTAGATGGTTATCTAACGGAATTTCCGGTGCTGGGGTTCAACTCAGGGAATTACGATCTTAACATAATTAAACCCTTTTTAATCTCGCACTGTGTAAAATAATCCCCTTTAAAATTTGTAGTGAAAAGAAACAATAACTTTATGTGTATCGCCACTGAAACGCTTAAATTCCTAGATATTAGCAACTATTTAGCGCCAGAGTTCAGTTATGCAAAATATTTAGCGGCATATGGCATCACCGAGACGAAAGGCCAGTTTTGCTATGAATACATCACACACTTAGATAAATTAAAGGAAACACAGCTACCCCCACACGCAGCCTTCTTTTCCAAACTTAAAAACATCAACATTACAGCGGCAGAGTACCAGGATTGTCAGAAGGTCTGGAGAAAGTACCAGATGAAGACATTGAAAGATTTTCTAATCTGGTATAATAACAAAGATGTCGGTCCCTTTCTCAGTGCCCTACAAAAACAGGTTACATTTTACGGTGAGTTAGGTGTAGACATGTTTAAGGATGCCATTTCTGTCCCCGGGGTCACATTAAAATATTTGTTTAGGACCCTCCCCAAAGACATCTCCTTTTCCTTATGTGGTATTCGACATAAAAGGTACATGATACTATTAGAAACAACATTGTAGGGGGACCCTCAATAATCTTTCATAGACACCATGAAAATGACATAACACACATTAGAGGTAGCGTGGATAAACCAATTCAGAGTGTAAAAGGCTATGATGCTAATGCCCTCTACCTGTGGGCTATCATGCAAGAAATGCCCACCGATTTCCCGACTATTAGAAAAGCAGACAATGGGTTTAGAGCACACAAGATAAACAAATTTGCACGACGGAGTAGGGAGTGGTTAGCGTGGGTACAACACACAAAACAGATAGACTTGAAAACACAGTTTAGTGGGGGTGAAATGGCACTGGGTGGTAAGAATATTAGAGTAGATGGATGGGATAAGAAGAATAAGAAAGCTTACCAATTCCATGGATGTTTATTTCACGGACACCCCGACTGCCCCTTGACCAAGAATAGAGACGTTAACCCCGTAAACAACAAAAAGTTGACAGACTTATTTGCCAAGACACAGCAGATACATGACTATCTAGTTAAAGAAGCTAACGTTAGTGTAAAAGAAATGTGGGAGTGTGAATGGCAGAAGCTAAAAACGACAGACAACGACCTAAAAGAGTTCATAAAGACCAACTTCCCAACCGCTAAACCCTGGTTTGAGCGCTTCCCCATATCCCAGAAGAAGATTCTAGAGGCTGTAAAAGCCGACACACTTTTTGGGTTAGTCGATTGTGACATAGAGGTGCCAGCTGACTTTAGAGACCGTTTCTCAGAGATGACACCCATCTTCAAGAACATTGAGGTGGGTAGAGAACATATAGGTGACTTTGTGCGTACATACGCCGAGTCACATAAATTGTTGACAAGTGCCAGACGGACACTTATAGGTAGCTATAGCGGGGAAAAATTTTTGTTGGCCACACCATTACTAAAATGGTACTTGACACATGGATTAGTATCACAAATATATACCAGATCATTGAGTATACACCTACTAGCTGTATTAAAAAGTTTGGGGATAAAGTATCAGATGCCAGACGCGAAGGTGACATTGATGATACCCAGGCCATTAAGGCCGAGACGATGAAGTTGTTGGGTAATGCAGCCTATGGCAAGACCCTAACCAATAAGGCCAAACATACAGATGTATCTTACTGTAAGAGTGATGATACAACCAAGTTAGTGAACAATCCCTTGTTCAAGAAATTGACTCCACTGACCGAAGATATCTGTGAGGTTGAGTGCTTAAAAAAGAGGACAGTATGGGATCTCCCTTTACAGATAGGTTTTTTCGTTTACCAGTACGCCAAATTAAGAATGTTAGAGTTTTATTATGATTTCATAGATACATTTATTGATAGGCAAGATTTTCAGTTATGTGAAATGGACACAGACAGTTTGTATTTAGCGCTAAGCACACCAACACTAGCCGAAGCCGTTAGACCACACCTTAGAGAAGAATACACTAAAGTCTATAATTCATGGTTCCCGGCCGAGACATGCCCCAGCCATGAAGTTAGTGATGATACATGTCAGGCCTGTAAGAGTGTTAGAATCTATGAAAGGAGAACCCCTGGGTTATTTAAGTTAGAATATGAGGGGAAAGGAATGGTGTCCTTGTGCAGTAAAACATACCATTGTTACGGAGGGTACAATAAAACAAGTACAAAAGGACTCACCAAACAACACAACGCACACTTAAACAAAGACACATTTTTAGAGGTACTCGACACACAGACAGCTAGTGGGGGGATAAATTTCGGTTTCAAAATTCAAGACTCTGCCATGTACACATACACACAACACAGAAATTCTCTATCGTATTTATACATTAAAAGACAAGTACACCCAGACAATGTCACCTCCTCGCCGCTAGACATTTAACGTTCACGCCCTTGTCCTGCTGAGGTTGCTGCTCATTAGTGTAAAATATGTATCATACGGTGGATATGTAAAGACTTTTTGTGTGTACATAGCATTGTACTGTTTTATATTAATGTACATATGTTTAAAATCATCATATCATTGATTATAACCGGCTTCGTGGCCGAGGGGTTAGCAGCTTTCTCCGCTAACCCCGAATACTCTCGTCACGTGACGCGACGAGAATTAGCAGTGGTTCGAATCGCAAAAGTGACTTATGAGAGTATGGAGCCGGTCGCTCAGAAAGTCGTGGCGTGCTGATGAGCGTAATCTAGCCTAGGAATCAACATACAGCTGAAAGATGCTGGTGTTGACCGCAATATCCTGAAACAGGATGGAAACGCGGGAAAAAAATCATTGATTATGATTTGCAAACTGTTGAGTGTTATGACAATAAAATCGCTTTTGATTTGTAAACTATTGAGTGAGTGTTATGATAATAAAAAAGAGACTGTGTTTGTTACTTCATGTTATTGATTTTGTAAGTTGTTGACTGTCACATGTTTCCCCTGTTGGATTTTCATTGAATACTATTTGTAAACGGTTGAAAAGTTTTAAGGTGTTTTGTAAATGAATGCGCTGAAAATATACATTGTGATATTACTATCATTGTCATATCTGTTGAATATATTTTGTACACTATTGAATATGTATCCCACAATGTGTTTGCTGAAAAATAAAAGAGTTATAAAAACCAATATTGGTTTGTTTGTTGTTTATTTCAGTGGTATGACCGGCGTTTTCATCTCTTTCTTGCATTGTTTTCATGTCGTTTTCATCCTGTGTTCGTCTTTCTTCTTTCGTCGTGGTTTGTAGCACCAAGTTATTTGTCCTGTTGAATCAATGTTCACTGATTTCAAAGCTGTGGACCAATTGAGACAGACAAAACACACAGTGGTACAGTGAGACAAGAACAAATGTCACAATTATACAAACGAACCAAGAAGAATATCACACAAGAACAGAGACATATACACAAGTATATCACAAAGAGATACCAATACATTGGACTACAACAGATCTGTAAACAATGGGGGGAAAATAACAAAGTCAAAGTTTTTATTTTTTTTTTTATTTTTTATTTTCATAAACGAATAGTTATACACGTTGTCTCTTCTTTCTTGGTTCCCCTAGTGGTATACAGTTGTCTGCTTGGTCATCGGTAGCTGGTCTCTTTGCTGGTGGGCACTGCTCACACATCGGGCTATAGGTTGGTTGACCATCAAACATCTGGCTGTCGGGCACATCAAACATATTGGGATAGTTGTCATTGGCTGTGTAGTGATCTCCTGCTGGGTAGGCTGACATCTGGTTATTTGAATCGTCACACATCTGGTAGGTTGTTTGAATATTGTAGACCGGATAAGTGTTGGCGGCTTGGTAGTTTTGTTGGACTTGTACATCATTAGTGACTGGCTTGGCTTGAGCACGCTTAGTCCCTGGTTTACGTTGGTTAGTGAATTGTTTGACTTGAACACTGTTAGGACCTGACACGGTTGCGAGTCTGTCAAAATCAGCTAGAATCCCACTTTGCATCGATATCAATTGCTCGTATTCCTGTCGAGTAAATGTCAGACCCTGCTTGGTGGGATACTTTTTATCAGATTCACCAAAGAAGCGACGAACATGCAATGTAGTCGCACCTCTGAACGATGAAACAAATACTGCCTTGACACCATCCCCCACGGGTCTAACAGTTTCACCGCCACGAGTCATATAGACGCAGGTGGCAGGCACGGTCTTGAGTTCGGTAGTCATCTTCGGTTCACAATACGCGAGTGTTACCAACCACGGGTTTATATACCCGTAGTTGAGCCACTGATAAACCGGTTTCAACGAGAACTATTCAAAACCAGTTGACCTACATTAACTGGCAACAGCTGCGTGACCTTTCTGGACGGGCTGACTAATCGACCTACAAGCCGGTCATTGACCCTTTGTTTATTTGAAAACGCCTGCAGAATACGCGGCATACTCGCCTCACGACATTTCCGCTTGATGAAATAGATAGCGTAAAGACCACAGGTGTTACTCAGTACATCCTGTAAGACACGTGTGTTGTACATTAGCGGTCTAACCGAATGTTTCTCCACAAATTTTATTATGTCGGGATGTAAGGGTGGTAAACCAAAAGAATCAAAGTATTCATATTTGCCTAACCCGTCATAATACAGAGCAACCCAGTGGGACCCAGGTTGATTACTAGGGTCTGTGTTTACCACCAAAGCAAATGGTTTAGTTCTATCTATTTGTCTAGGCAACTGATCGCGAGCACATACTCTGATCTGGACCCGGCGAACATATCTATCAGCTAACAGTATGTAGGTAATCTGTTCTGTATCCATTATGAAGCGTAATCTGTTAGTACTTGTCTGGTCTTGGAAATTTCAATTATGCCGTCTTGCTCGGCGTAGACGATAACTTGTAATGGTTCTGGGGTGGGTGTATTAAACTTAAATTCCAGTGTTAGAGGACCGGTCCTCGGCATCTCAAACTGATCTCCGTCCAGTAAACTGGGACTCAGGTCAAAGGCATACAGAGTATAGCCATGTTTATACTGTGTATAATCAATTGAATTACCGGCGTCTTTACCCACCAGACCCATAGCTAGATTGGTACCAAAAAAGGCTCGTATGTATTGATTACGTTCAAAGTCAATGGTAAACGGTTTGCTGGTGGCCGATCGTCCATCGACAGTTACATTCAGATACGTCAGTCCAAAGGTTTGAAAATTATAAGGATTAGCCTTGAAGGTACCGTTAAAGGCGGCTGATGTAATAAGTCCAATCACGATGCGAGTGGGTGTTTGACTCATAAACAGATTGTCTTGGGTATGAGATAGCATTCCTTGTGGGATAGCTAGTGTTTTCAATGCCACACGCTTGATCGGTAGTTTCGCGTTGGCTCTCATCAAGGCTTTCTCATGGGCGAGAGCGATGGCCGGATTTAGTTTGGCTTTGCGAACCACCAGAGTGGCATGTGTTATAATAGATGAATAACCAACTGCACCGTCGGGGGCCAAGAGGTTAAAGGTGGATTTCGAAGGGGTCAGTTTAATTTTCACATCCACGCCGTTTATCATGTAACGGTCTTGCACAAAAATGTCGGCGTCTAGTCGACCCATCATATCTATTTCTTGACTCTCACTGGCTAGTTCTCGTCTTGTTTTTAATCCTTTGTTGTTATCACCTTGAGTCTCATCGAGAAACTTGGCTGTATCATGGTAATAGAGGGCGGCTGAGAGATGACTTTTCTTGGCTTCCTCTCCATGGTTCAGAGTGGCTTCCAGGTAGGCTCTATACGGGTATGTATTTTCACTGGGGGTGATTAGCGTGTCGTTGAGTGAGACGTCCACTTGAGAAAACAGACTGTGGAGGTAATAGTTGACTGGAGCGACGTCGGCCGTGGGTGGTAGTTTGTCGCCATTGGGTAGTGTGATTTTAGCTCTGATGTGTAAGAAAGTGTTAAACAGGTCCAGATACTCTTCACTGGCACCAGAAATGGTAAATTCTATGGGTGCGGCTGGAGCTAGAGACGCGAGTGGGTGTATCTCCACACACTGCCCCTCTTCTACCGCCATCTGTGTGGGAGGCACGATGAACAGATCCAGACCAGAATGAAGACACTCACAAGAGTTGGGGTGAATCAGAGCCATTATGCGAAGATATCCGAATACTTCTTCTTATGAGCTCGACGTGTTGCGGGGGTTAGTTTTATACGTTTACTAGGTTCACCAGGTGGCGCTGCCCGTCTCTTTCTTCTAATACCGCTACCTGATTGGTTAACATGCTCGACAGCTCATTTCAGTAAGCGTTGACCGGCTTGTTTGGCGTGTTCTTTAAAGGCTTCCCCAACATTCCTACCAGCTAAAGCGTCTTGGGCCACTTTCAGTCCGGTACCGACACCTTCTCTGAGTAAGGCCTTACCGCCTGTCTTTAACCAGGGTAGAATCGTGCGACCGAGACCACTGAAGAAACTACCAATACCACGTCCTCTCTGACTTCGACCACCCACAAACACTGGCATGCCATGTCCAGCTTGGTTGCAGTAAAAGTCATCGTACAGTTTGGGATTTCGACGTAGCGCCACGTATTTCACCATTATTCCAGGTCTGACTGTTTCCGAGTGCGAAAATGTAGCGTTAGCACTGAAGTTCCAGCTGTAAATGAAATCGTTGTGCCCGTATCGGTGGTTAAAAGGATTTCCACCATGTCGAAGGAGTACCGACTCAGTGGAACATAGTGGGGTTTGTCGTAGGCGCGAAACACCGAGTTCGAGAGCTGATTCATGATCGGGACCGTCCTTAGTAGTGGGACCATGACGTCTCCGACTGGTCTTGCCGCTATGAGATCGCAGTAGACGTAGACATTTTGCAGGTCGTTATTTACATCTATCCCCCCTTCGCCTTCAATTATATCTAATATCTCATGCAACTTTTCACTAAAGGTAACAGTGGCCCCGGGCTCGAGTATTTTCACACTGACTTTCTTTGCTGCCTTGTTGAAATGGAATAGAACACAGAGCTGGTCGTCCACCTTCCGATCTTTCATTAGTCGATTCAGCGCAGCTATAAACGTGTCTGGTGAGTTGTAGAGGCCCGGGGGACATGTCTTTCTTACTACTTCTCCATTGGGTGCGGTGTATCTTATCCATACTTCATTCTCTAGCACGTTGCAATAGTAGTTGGGAAATTGAATTTCGGCCAGACCCACTTCGTATTGTTGACTCACCTCAATAGTCTGCGGTAACTTGACGAAATAGTGACCTGGAGTGTTGTTGGGAAACATATTCGGTGAAGCATTGCTCGGTAATATCACGTAGAAACTCATAGTTTAGGGTTAGGTAACATGTAACCCAGATAACTACTCATTAGCGCAATCCACACCTTACCCTCGGTTGCTTCGACGTCGCCTCGAGACAGATTGAATAGTGATACAGCAATGATGGTATATATAACTACCATCTGACAGAAGAAGACAATCTCTGTTCGCGGCACCCGTTGACCAAAAAACGGCCAGAATGAGGTTCTTTCGCTGGGTGAGTTATTTTGTGGGCGCAGTACAGTAGTTTCCACAATGTCTTCGTCCATTTAGTCTCGGTATCTAGTTACGTCTGAGACCCAACTATTGAATGACGAATTATATCCGAACCATTTCACTAAATACTCTTTACCACCACCTCTCCTGGTTCTTTCTTGTAAGATCGATTCGACACGATACACTTGCTTATCTCCGACTGCTTGAAGCTCTTCGCGGTAGAATGATCCTTGTAGTTCTGCCCCCGAATCGTCTTTTAGTACATATGTCACCGGACTGGTATGATTTATGCGACTGATGGTAAACAATTCTTCTGTCCACGAGGGCATATACCCTTTTTTAAAAGGTTGTTTAGGTTGCGCCAATCTGATTCGGTCCCCGGGTGTAAAATGTACTTTTCTCGACACGTCTGTCTTACTGTACAAGTTACTCCACACGTCTTCTTGATTAGTATAGTTGACTTGTCTGGGAGCCATGCGAATACTTCTGTGATACGAATTGTTGTAGTTTCTGATCAGTTTATTTATGACGTCAACATAACGCAGTGCATTGGTCTTGGTGAAATAGCGCCACATTTTTTCTTTCAGGGTCCGGTTGAATCTTTCCACTATAGCCGCCTTCACATCTTCATTCTCGGTGGTAAAGAAATGTACATCTCGGTCTTTCAGAAATTTTAAGAAGGTCTGGTTGACAAACTCCGAACCTTTGTCGGTCTGAAAATTTATCGGTTGCCTATCATCAAAGATTTTACTCACAGCCTCCACCAGCGCTTTCCCCGTTTTCTTCTGGATCGGGATAGCCCAAGCATATTTACTAAACACATCGATGCACGTCACGAGATACGACATCCCATCGTTGTCTCTTTTTAATAGTCTCATATCTATCAAATCGGCTTGAAACTGTTGATTTATCCCACCGGTTATGGTCTGCCGTCTCTGAAAACGACGACGGATCGGTTTATGCAAGGTATACGTGTCCTGATGTCGTAACCAAGCCTCTATTTTCTTCAGTTTAGTATTTCGCTTTAAGGCGGAGGCCCCTCCATAGGCTCCGGGCTTCTTAGGGTCATAGTAATACTTTCTTAATTGCGCGGCCATTTTTCCCACTTGGGTGTAGGTATCCTACTCTTCTTCTTGCTTCGCCTGAGTTTATACGGCGGAGTGGTCTCGACTAGTTGACTTTTGACTGTTAATGGCGTATGGACAGTTACTTGACTCTTGGGCTCGCTTACTTGAATAGGCTGACTAGGTGTCTCGGCTATTTGACTGGATGTCTCGACGACGGCTGCTGGTAAAGTCCTGACTTCGGGTTTTTGTTCCTTGATATCCACTAGGCCTAAAGGCTTGTGTCTGTACTGATCTAGTCGATTCAGGTACCGTTGCAAAGTTTGTTGGTATACTCAGGCTTTTTCACGCGGTGGTAAATCTTCACTTTCCAAGACCTGTCGCATTTGTTGGTCCAAGTCACGCAGGCTATCATTTAGTGTGTCAGGTGGTGTATAAGGTTTTTCTAGCAGTCGAGGGTCGATCAGGAGCATTTTCTTAGCCATTACAAACCCACCACGCTTTTCAGCACATTTACAATGGGGCCGAGTAAGGCGCCAATGAAACCACCTTGTTGGAGAATCTGTTTCCTTGTCTTGAGTGACAGTTTCTTACCCGTGAGCGCTCTCAGACTGTTTTTGTGTCACTGCAGCCGGCGCATCTGACTCGGGGTCAGAGGAACATTCCCTTTTAAGACATTGTGACAGCATTCACATATTGATTGGACGAGCTCCGGGGAAGCCGTTTTAATTACAGCCTTTACGGCAGCCGGCTTCGCCTCACCCAGAAAGCGCAACATGGCCCCATGACGTTTCACTCGGTTGGACATATTACTTGGGGACGTAGACAACTTGGTGTTGGTCAGGAAATATATGACTGCGTAAGCGGAGCTGATCCGGTGTTTCCTGTCGAAGGTCGAATAACAAATACCCGTGTGGAGTCGCTGTCGCGTCTTTAAAACTATCTTGAACATATGACACGCGGCCTGGATACATCTGTTTGGCCAGACTCGTAATTTGCGCCCCGTCGCGAGGATTCTTAAACACGACTAGGTAATGAGAATTCAGACTGATTGTCCTTTGTTCTTTGTTCTTACCAAAGAGGTTCTGGACTATATACATGACACTGAGGTTACGATGATGACTACCCTTAGTAAATAGTTTGGTTACCCTATCATCTGTCTCGGACATTAGGTCATCTATGACCACTAGCCGACGTCTATCACCTGTCCATTTTTCCACGCCGGGCAGTCCCTCGTTAAATTGAACACCCTTCATAGTCTCGTACATGGGTTGCCATTCTCCGTAGCACCATATAACCTCCTCTGGCATCGGGACGACCATGTCTGGGAAATGGGTCAGGAACTGCTGCACAAAGACGGATTTACCGCATCCCGTTGGGCCCGCGATCAAGGAAGTAAACGGGTGTTTCCATCTAGGATCCATGACTATGAATGACCACCTAGCTACTCATGTCACGCATTTTTATTAGCTTCGAACCTACCTGGTCCGACCGACCCTGCTCACTACCCTGCATCCCGACACTGCCCTCACTTTACCACCCGATTCCGCTTGTTTGTCGACCACCTGACACCTCTTATGTCGTCTATACAAACGGGAAGCTAATTAATGCATTACACCGGCTGACATATTCTGAATCAATTAGCAAACCTGGCGCCATAGTTCAATTGATCTTTTCATTGTTAACCCCGATGCTTTGATTAAAAACCACACCTGACACTTAAAAAACGAGGCAGGAGCTGGAAGGCATGAGGCAGACCACAACTCGAGGGCGAGGGAGGCAGTGGCATCCCTCGTCATCCCTCACCATCCCTCACCATCCCTCACAAAACCGCCCTCAAATCGCTGGATAACCTCCCTATATACTACTTATGTATCTTACCTGAGGCAACTCTCAGATGTACGACCACGGAAGTATTCATAAACATTTAATCAGAAAACCGAGACTTTTAAAATACATTGTTATCGGAAAATACTTAGAATATCGTGAAATAGAAGGAAAAAACACCAATACCCACGCATTACAAGATCTGAATATTTAAGAAAACTGGCTGACAAACTATATCATGTCTCTGAAGTACTTTATCACATGAAACGACACACTTGTTTACACAGAATTTATATGGTAGGTATGGTTGCTAAAAATGCCTATCTCTCAGACCGTGTCCTCGTGTTACATTTAATAGGTCCATAGTTGGTGTGTCATCTAATACACAAGCGCCCATCATCATCTAGTGCAGTGGTGGGGAACGACTGGCCCGTGGCTGTATATGGCCCGCGAAATCATGTGGTACGACCGTGCTAAGGCAATCGCTGGCAGGACTCTAAGTGCAATCAACCTAGAACAGTGGTTCTCAGCCTTTTTTGGCCCATGCACGCCTTCACCATGTGTTTAGATTGTCATTCCTCCCCCTCCCCCTTGTCGTATTTCCTCTCTATAAATTCCCCCGCCCCTACACAGTATACGTAACAATGGAAGCTAAATTTATACATACTAGAACAAGTCTAGACGTCTACATAAAATATGATTTGCATATCTACTTACATAATAAAAACCTAATTTCAAAAGAGCGAGAAATACAGATCTGTAAAGTATGGAGCGAAAAACAATATCAAGTAATCAGTTCTTGTATTAACGCGATCTTGAAATAATCCTAATTCCCACCCCCCCCCCCCCTCCCCGAAACCCTAAAATTACCCCTGCGGGGGAAATTCCCCACCGGTTGAGAATCACTGATCTGGAAGCTTTATAAGCAATCATCAATACATCTAGTGGTAACATTATGAATACCAGCTAACATCGCACACATCGCCATAGAGAAGGAGTTCCGGCCATCACATTAAGGGTGAGTTTATTAAATGTTTGACTATATATCGCAGGCCAATGTTTAAGTGATAAATTTGTGTAACCCGCAAATGATGTTATAAATATCAACATGGCCCTTAGTAGATAAAGGGAGTCCCACCCCTGATCTAGTGGATTTTTCAGAAGAACTTTCACTTCACAAATGCCTTTAGAAATCCCTGGCTAGCATTAGCCAGAATATTCGTAACTACTCGATGTGTTAAGTTCACTCCACTGATAAATCCATCCACCCACCCACAAACACACACATCGATCTATCTAGGTATCCGTCCGTCCGCGTGTATATCTGTCTGTCCGTCCGTCTGTCTGTGTCTGTCCGTCCGTCTGTCTGTGTCTGTCCGTCCGTCCGTCTGTCTGCTTGTGCCTGTCTGTCTGTATGTATGTCTGTTCTTCTGTTTGTCTGTCTGACTGTCCGTCCGTCTGTCTGTCTGTTTGTCTATATGTCTGTCCGTCTGTCTGTCTGTCTGTCTGTCAGCCCATTCATCTGTCTGTCTGTCTGTCTATCTGTCTGTCTGTCTGTCTGTCTGTCTGTCTGTCTGTCTGTCTGTCTGTCTGTCTGTATGTGATAAACATAACTGTTTTATCGGTTGTCATTATTGTTGTTTTTCACTTTCTTCCTGCTCTGACCTCAATATTTGCTCAATTCCTATTCCTGTTGTTTAATAATATTGTGTCCTCAGCTTACTGTAGTTCAGGTATTTGTATTCCTCCGATTACAAAATGATCATATTGTTCCTTGGCAATATTTTCTCTTGCATTCCTCACAATATTTGAATGATTTCGGTGAAGACATCCATATCGACAGCAAATATTGATGTCCTCGGGATATATTTCTCCTAACGTTAGTCATTGACCAGATCACGGCAATGTCAAACAGAATTCACCTCAGAATTAGACCTAACCTGGCGCCATTAATTAAATCAATACTGCAGGTTATGCAGAGAAGGGACACGCCAGGCAAATTTGGCGTGAATCAGTCGCCGTTACTGGAACCTCCGTTAGCAAGATTGGTGTCGATCATATAGTATCTCATATATATATCTGAGATATATATATGTATATCATGCATACTGATTGGGGGGCTGGGGGATGAGGTCCCGGGTTCAAGCGCCGGTGAGGGCCGGGATTTTTTCACGTTGACTTCTTCTTCTTCTTCTTCAGCGTTCCGAGCCATTGAGGTTCTTTGCTGCAAATACAATCCGTCTCCATTCGTCTCTCTGGTGGACCTTCTCTTGCCAGTCGTTGATTCCAAGTGCTTGTAGGTCTGTACATGTGTTATCTCTCCACCGCCTTCTTGGTCTACCTCGGGGTCTACGGTCATTTATTTCCTGAGTGTAAGCGAGTTTTGTTTCCCTATTATCTTCCATTCTTTCTATATGCCCCAGCCATTGTAGTCTATTAGCCTTCATGATACCAGTGATTAGTGGGGACTTAAACAGATCATAAATGTCTTTGTTACTTCTTCTTTTCCACTCTCCACTTTGTGTATCCCTAATGGGTCCAAAGATGCGTCTTAAAATTTTGTTCTCTAAGGTTTGTAACAAGGCTTCGTCTCCTTTCGTTGTACTCCAGGTTTCAGAGCCATACAGCACAACTGGTCTGATCAGTGTTTTGTATATTGTGATTTTGGTGTTACGAGATAGCGCCTTTGATTTTAGTAGATGTTGTAGTGCATAGTATATCTTATTTCCAGAGTTGATTCTAGTTTTTATTTCTTCCCTTATGATGTTGGAGCAGTTGAAGATTGTACCCAGGTATTTGTATGTTTCCGTTCTTTTAATGGTCATATTATCTATATGTATGTGGCCAGAGTTTTTAGCCATTCCGTCTCTTGAAATTACCATATATTCTGTCTTATCTTGGTTGATAACCAGCCCCATCTGTTGGGCTTTTTCCTTTAAGTGAGTCAATATTTCCAATGTCTTTTGTTCACTTTGCCCTATAATATCTATATCATCTGCATAACCAAGCAGCTTGGATGTTCCTCCAATATCACATTCCTCCTTTACCTTCCTTACAACTTTCTCTAGAGCCAGATTGAAGAGTAGCGGCGATAGTGCATCACCCTGTTTCAAGCCAGACGTTGACTTCTAGTAATAAAATTGTCCCTGGTCTCTGGGTAGTGAGATCGAACGCCCGTGTGTATTGTTGCGCACGTAAAAGATCCCTTGGCAGTTGGAAATCGAAAAAGAGTAGCCTAACGGCGCTGCCCGGGCAAAATTTGGAGTTAAACATTAACCTGAAGTATTTCAGGATCCTCGCCGGTTGGATTTCAATGTTGACTTCTCGTTCATAAAGCAATGACCAACCACTGAACGTACACTTGTTTAGAAAATCAACCGCAGGTTGGGGTTGATATCAATGTACTGCAAAGGCCATACAACTTGTAAATCCCAGCTAGCCCTGTGAGCTGTGCTGAATCACGGCCTGTTTACTTCCAACACGACTTTCCGCAGAAGAGAAGTTAAAGCACTGGCCATGCAAAGCTGAGTTTCTGAGCTTGGAGGCAAGGAGAGGTCTGTAATACAAGCTCCGTGGAGATGATACTTTGGTAACCGGTCGGGAGGAAAGCTTCCACACCAAGCTCATTCCGACAAATGCAAGCCTTTTCTCAAAGCTCAGACGACCTGAACCACACTGTAAGAACGATCTAAGATTTCTAAAGGATTCATGACTAACCATCCAACCGTTCATCCACTAGGGCTGCATAGCTTCCCATTCTGTATCCTCCTTAACAACTTATTCTATTGTTGCTATTTAATCCAGCTTTATCGATTTGCTCCCGATCAATTCAAATCCTGGCTGTAGTATTTGAACAGTTCACTTTTTCGCTTATATAAAGGAATACTTGCACAGATGTTGGGTGGCGTTCGTTTATTTCATGGTGGCAGAAACGAATATTTTAGTGAATACTAGACTTATCATCATCAGATATTATTGTAAACACTGGGCGTTTCATGAACAGATACCATAGGAAACACTGGACTTGTCATCAACACATGTGATATCAAACACTTTACTTATCATCAACAGATATATTATACAACACTAAACTTATCGTCAACAGATATCATAGCCATCACTGGACATGATCAGCAGATATTATTGTAAACACTGGACTTATCATCAACATATATCATATACAATGCTATGTACTTAACGATGGAAATATACCAGACAATAAATCGTGCACACTACTGTTTGTGTCATCATTATTCGACTTCACAATGGAAAAACATAGTGTTGAGCTTTTCATTTACATATTGCTTGTTATGTGGTTACTTTCTTTCTTCTGGGCTACTGTTTAACTGTAGCACGTACGCACATTTCTTATCACATGTGGCTTCTTTCCAATATACGTAGGCTTTTGTTGTTGTTTTCTGTTGCTTACCCCAATCTGTAGTTCGGTGGCTTGTGAAGGATACCTATACGTCTTTTGCGCCATTATTTGTGTGCTGGGGGGGGGGGGGGGGGGGGAAAGGGGGGGGGGGGATTCTGAGAACGAGTAGTCCCTAGAAAATCCACAAAAGGCGCCCCGCTTTCATTTTGCTCTTGCATAAGTTCACGGTGTAAGTGAATATTTCGCTGCATTAACGATTTACATCATTCCTAGGTATTTTATTTTGAGCAGTCGACTATAA
The DNA here is from genome assembly GCA_963921405.1 of Cepaea hortensis. Lineage (NCBI taxonomy): Eukaryota > Metazoa > Mollusca > Gastropoda > Stylommatophora > Helicidae > Cepaea > Cepaea hortensis. The sequence goes on from OY992888.1 coordinate 33,205,541, forward strand.
GCTTGCTTGCCGACCCCGCGGTCATCTGTTCGAGTCCCTATCGAGGTGAGATTTTTTTTTTTTTTTTCTAATTGACTTCCAGATCGACCAAGTCTAAAGTGAGTATCAGGAAATGTCCCAGGGAGTAAAAACGATCTACGTAATATTAAGCACATTACATATTGAGTGCCACTTGATCTATATACGTCTAGCACCAAATACACAATACGTCACCAGGCGTGTAAATTAATAATTTACTTATGTTATCTTTATATCGCTTTCTGGTAACGCCTCAATCAACTTTGCTGAGGTTATGACCAGTGTCTTCTTTGTGCTTCCTAATGTTGGTGGATGGCTGTTGGCTTCTGCTTTTGTTTTCGCTGCTGCTCTCCTTCTTGATCCTCGCCAGGACTTCTCTTTCCTCTTATATCCGCTTGAGGATCGTCTCTGTTACGAATTTCAGTTACTTTATATTTACGTTTTCTATCATCTAACCCTGCTTACGTTCACAGTATTTCGTGGTATTATATTTACGTTTACATCATCTAACCTTGCTTTCGTTCACAATATTTCTCCTAAATTTTTGTTTTCCACCAAATGATCTTGCCTTCTGATAATGGCTTTTACACTATTGTATTTATATATATAAAGAGAAGTGCATTCCTTTACAGGAGTGGCAATCAACCCAAGGATTTATTGACTGTTGGTGATGTTCTGGGCAATTTTACATGCATTAGTGGCCATTGCTTTCTAAAAGGCCGACGCTCATACCAATGTGAAAATCAACTCAGTACAGCCTCCTCTCAAATCGTCTGCTGCTTTCTAACCCACTATGTAGGGATTGTGAAACCACGTTCCCTACCCGTAAGTTATAGACAGACGCCTCTTCGCGTAGCCTTGCTAACATCCACAATGGTTTATTCAACTGACTTCATTGTCCATGTAACCTTCTTTATGCCGGCTCCCTGGCCGAGTGGTTAGCAACTTTCTCCGTAACCCCGAATACTCTCGTGGTTGACGTGAGCGCACGAGAATTTGAAGCGGTTCGAGTCGTGCCAGTGACTTATGAGAGTATGGAGCCGGTCGCTCAAAAAGCAATGGCAAACTACTGAGCGTAATCTTGCCAAGAAATCAACAATCAGCTGAAAGATGCTGATGTTGACAGCGATGTCCTGTAAAGGATATGAAAAAATGTTTTGCATATCCTTTACAGGACATCGCTGTCAACAACAGCATCTTTCAGCTGTACGTTGATTTCTTGGCAAGATTACGCTCAGTAGTTTGCCATTGCTTTCTGAGCGGCCGGCTCATTATCCCGCAAGTCACGAGCGCGGGTCGAACCGCTTCCAATTCTCGCCTCGCTGCGAGACCCTGCGTGGATAAACGGGATTACGGAGAAAGTGGTGTAACCCCTCAGCCAGAGAGACCGGCAATGGATATGCAAAACATTATTATTATAACCTTCTTTATTCGCAATGTTGTTGTTGTTGTTTTTCGTCAATATATCTATGTTTACTTCATACAACCCTGCTGACTTCTTCATCATAAATTTCACATTATCTACATCTTTTATTCACGTATACCCCTTTCAAAATCCACAGAGCTTTCTACGTCACCGGAATGTCATTCGAATTAACAAGCACAAATGTCTAACAAACACTAATGATGTTGCCTAATTTTAACAATCCATTCTCCCGAAACAATTACCGCGCGCAATTTAAATGACCTTCAACACAAGTATGGTAATTCAGAATTCAAGTCTGTTAAAATCACATCTGCGTCTTTTGTATCTATTATTGTAGGGTTTGTGCGTTATGAAAAGAAAGGATACACGAAAAAATCACTCTAATAGCCTAGACAAGTGTAGGTTGGCAGATTTCTCCTAATTGTATTCGATCGATTCTTCGCCTTATAATCTTACCGCAAGGAAAGTTCATTAAACTATATTTAATTTTGTAAAAATGTATTTTAAATTATAGTATTATATGCATCTTATACAGTTCTGTCTTATTCTGGAGAAGGTGGTTGTTGTGTGGGTTGGACGCAGAGCTGATAATACAAAAGCTGATTTAAATGACCCGGTTGTATTTGTGTGGTTGGGTGATATTATGCAGATGTCATTAGTGTGGCATGCTACGGTTGTCTGAAATTATTTGCGAGAAATGTTGGATGTCATTCTTCTCGTATTCTTCTGCCTTTTTCATTTGCGATGTAACACACGCTCTCAGCCCATTCTTCTCGTATTCCCCTGCCGTTTTCATCTGCGATGTAACACACGCTCTCAGCCCATTCTTCTCGTATTCTCCTGCCGTTTTCATCTGCGATGAGGCACACGCTCTCAGCCCATTCTTCTCGTATTCTCCTGCCGTTTTCATCTGAGATGTAACACACGCTCCCAGCCCATTCTTCTCGTATTCTCCTGCCTTTTTCATCTGCGATGTAGCACACGCTCTCAGCCCATTTTTCTCGTATTCTTCTGCCTTTTTTCATCTGCGATGTAGCACACGCTCTCAGCCCATTTTTCTCGTATTCTTCTGCCTTTTTCATCTGCGAGGTAGCACACGCTCTCAGCCCATTCTTCTCGTATTCTTCTGCCTTTTTCATCTGTGATGTAGCACACGCTCTCAGCCCATTCGCGCCCAAGTCTGCGTAGGCTTCATTATGACTGGTCAGAGGTTGTAGGTGGGATGATGATGCCAGTCTCACTCCACCTTCCTTAGTCGCCACTTAGGACATGCATGGTAGGTTACAGCGTTACTACTCTTTGTTTCTTTTGCCTAACAGGCTAATAGGCTGGCAGGGAATGCACCTCTTGTTGGTAGATTACCTATGGACAAGGGAGCGTTGGTCGAGTGCTTGAGGGACCAGGTGGATAAGGCGGGGGAACAGAATGAGATTGCGTTCTGAAAGGATCTCAGAACTGAGAGGGAAGACAATGAGAACTTTCAATCAGATGGAGTTGGGAACGATTAGTAGTATGACTCTTCGCTGGCTGTTGAACAAGGGGACGGAGCGCGTATGGGAATGTCCTGAATGCAGTGATGTGGGTTCTTAGCTCAACTCAACTCACAAGTAGACAAAATTCTTCTGTTTGCTCTTTGTCCCCCATTGGGACATAGACAAACTCAAGCTAAGCCGTCCTAATTTTTTTTCATGTCCACTACTGTCTATCTCAACCAATATGCATAAGAGTGGCAATGATGTAGCCGGTATATTCTTTAGTGTTTTCAATCCAGAATTCCTTCTTGTCTGCTGCATTTTCGTTGCTTTGGGTCGATTATACACTTACTTCGATAAGGAATGCGAGCCCTTTTCTTTTCATGTGCCTCTTCTGGGACAGGCATTGGCGATCATAAATCTCAACTTCTGTCTGTTATCTGACATCACCAAGTAGCATGTATGGGAAGCGCAATCGCATACCACAGACGACAGAATCACATATACTACCCTACAACCAAAGCCAGTCATCTACATGGTCATATGTTTAAACAACACAACACACGACGAATACTATCCAGCGCAGACAGTGAACCGCGTTGCTTTCGACTGAATGCACGCTTTGCACGTGAAAAGCGGATGCGTTACTATTCCGGGAAAAAGTCATTGTTTGCTTCTTAGAGTCTAGCGCGTCCCAAACTCATTTGGTGTTTTATTTATCTACGTCGCTCATCGTGGAAGCAGATGAAGAGGCCGACCACGTAACGATGGACAAAGGGAATAGCAGAGTTCATGGAAATATCGATACATAAAGCCCATAAATGCATACTTTCCCGCTATTTATACTTCACCTCGACACCACAAGGTACCCGAGGAATAAGATGAGATGAGATAAGACTCATCATCATCATAATCATCATTTAGCAAGTCTTTTGCACAATGTTGCTTTCATCACTGCTCGCCGAAAACCTTCTAGAACTTTCCCCATTGCTCCCATCTCATGCGCCTTCATGCCCATGGTGTCTGCAATTTCTTGTGTCCGTGCTCGTGTTGATCGACCCCTGCTGTTTCTTCCAGGAACCACACCTTCCATCAATGTCATGTTCGAGCCACTGTGACGTTTAATATGTGGCCAAAGTATTTCAGTTTCCGAGACAAGATACTGTTCATGAGCAAGTTTAGTATGGTCAGAGTATTTCAGTTTCCGAGACATGATACTGTTCATTAGCAAGTCTAATATGGCCAAAGTATTTCAGCTTCCGAGACATGATACTCTTCATTAGCAAGGTTAGTATGGCCAGAGTATTTCAGTTTCCGAGACAAGATACTGTTCATTAGCAAGGTTAGTATGGCCAGAGTATTTCAGTTTCCGAGACGTGATACTGTTCATTAGCAAGTTTAATATGTGGCCAAAGTATTTCTGTTTCCGAGATATGATACTGTTCATTAGCAAGTCTAATATGGCCAAAGTATTTCAGCTTCCGAGACATGATACTGTTCATTAGCAAGTCTAATATGGCCAAAGTATTTCAGCTTCCGAGACATGATACTGTTCATTAGCAAGGTTAGTATGTGGCCGGCCAAAGTATTTCAGTTTCCGAGACATGATACTGTTCATGAGCAAGTTTAATATGGCCAAAGTATTTCCGTTTCCGGCATGGCACATGATTGGTTGATTCATTGATTGACGTGATACTGTTCATGAACGAGTTTTCTTCTATCTTCAGATCTTGTAGAATTTTCAGTATTTTATTAATTTTCTTGGTCCATGATATTCTAAGAATGTTTCAGTAACATAATATAATAAATTGTAATCAAACCAAGTGGACTTACACACACAAAAAGAAAACAATGAGAAAGTTTTCAGCAACATTAAAGAAATATGAACAAAAGTGGAATCAAAACATAAATAGCTAGCAATGTAGACAAAGATGGGGGAATAAATAGAGATACTATAAGATTTCACAACGTAATATGAGAAGCGATTTGTAGAGGTCAAACCAAATTAAATATAGAAACACACTTAGAATAATTATTATTAATGTCAAATCTGTACTGCTGTATGTATTAAAAACACATAGAAATAACTAAAGCAATACAAATTAAATACAAACTTTAATTAAATTATGTCTGTACAGCAGAATAGAAGGACTAAATGTGTATGAAAGAATCGCCAATTTGGATGTTATGTAGCTTACTAAACAATTCCTGGTTTAAATCAAGAGCCGAGGATAAGACAGTGATGCTGGTTAGGGCATGCATTGTGCAAAAATGTTCACATCATAACTAGCAAGCCCTTCCTCTAGAACTCACAGTGCAACAGAACAGAAGGACTAAAGTGGTTTGACAAAATCACCAATGTGTGGGTCATGGAGCGAACTACACAAATCCGTGTCAGTCAAATGGTGAGGGAAAAAACCTGGCCCTGGGTAGCACACACATTGAGCAAATATGTTCATGTTCATTGTATAACTGGATATCCTCCCGCTGGAGCTCACGGGACTAGAGACATCGAGGGAAATATATAACACTTATAGAAGAGACTTAGAGACAGGGGTGGATATTGCAAAGAGGACATGGAATGAGCTGTCTAATTAAATGGCTACCCCATTATAATCACTGAGGCCCATTTACCTCTGCGCACATCGCAATGTCCAATCTCAGATTCATTTACCTTGGCGCCTCTTCCATGTCTCTCTCTCTCTCTCTCTCTCTCTCTCTCTCTCTCTCTCTCTCTCTCTCTCTCTCTCTCTCTCTCTCTCTCTCTCTCCTATATATGTGTTATAGTACACATAATGAATATATTCTGAAAAAGAAAGGAACAAATTTATCATTTTTCGACGTAGTCACCCATACTTTCAATGCAAGTCCTCCAGCGCCGATAAAGTGCTTGGATTCCTTTGAAAAATAAAAAATATCTTGGTCGCGTGTGTAACCACTCATGCATCACCTGCTGTACATATCCACAGAAATCACGCCGTTTTATTAAAACTTCCTACTCCACTCGTACACTTGATGGACTAATAGGCATGCATCACTATACTGGACCTTCGTTCGCTGATGAATTTCTATAGGTTTCACTGATCAAACGACGGGCAAGAGAGCGATGCTTCTCTCTGCATCATGTCAAAATTTGGGCGGCCATCTTAAAACTGTCCTTATGGCGTGACCCTGTTCGTCTGCACCGTGATGTCACGTGCTTAAAACTCTTGACATCCTTACCAACAATACTGACAGGTTACTACTTTAACTACTACTACTAATGCTATAACACAGGCATGGTTATTGTAATTTATATAACACTTTTAAGGTGTTCATGTTCTGCCCCCTGGTACATTCATTCGGTGGCCTGTCTGACCATTCATGTATCAATGAGTTTGTTCTTGTGTCTCCGTCTAGCTGTCTAAGCATCTCATTTACCGTAATAATCATACAACTCCGCAAATCTTGCACATCTTGCATGTGTAAAGCATATGTGGCCTTCATTCTCTTCCCTACTTTTCCCATTCATTCAGCCTGGTGCAACCATCGTATTCTATTTGGTTTTGCGTTAATTATCCCAGCTAGTTTCACTCTTGCAGGTGTCGGTGATTTACCATAGTTAACCATCGTTTTTTGCTCCTCGTTAACTCCTATATTACACAGACATTTTTTTAAGTAAAATCGTTAACTCTTACTGGGGAAAAAATAGCATCTTCTCCGATATCTGTTATTAACATAAAGTCAGCGTGGAAGAAAAATTATGAACTGCTTTATTAATTATATGTTCATTCCAGTACGGCGATGCTATCACGAGTACATCTACTACTACTACAATGCAAACAAATGATATAGGCTACTGTTGCTATTACAACACGTACCATTAAAGTGGCTACAACAGCTTGTTATGCTACTAAAACTAACATAACTACTACTTAACAAAGTCGCTTAAAAGTTGACATGGTCGACTTCATTGCACCGGGTTTTATCCCATATGGCTCGGTCTCTTTCCGCAGCGCAGAAAGCGTCGCACAAAGCACGAACTTCGAAGCTCTAGCGACGACCCATAGGAGTCTCCGAAAAATTTAATTCGTGAACCGAAGGACGCGGCCCGGAATCGAACCCACAACCTTCGGAGCCCAAGTTAAACGGCTTGACCACTTCTCCTACTACTACTACTATTACTACTCCATTTCGCCTACTATTACTACTACTACTACTACTACTACTACTACTACTACTACTACTACTACTACTACTACTACTACTACTACTACTACTACTACTACTTCTATTACTATTACTACTACTATAAATAATACTACAACAACACCTACTACTGGTATGCTTATTACGAATATTATAATTGCTACTATAACTATTACTAATACAACTACCACTACTACGACTTTTAAAATTGAGTTGTAATCCAGTATGACAGTACAGGGCAAGATGTGGTGAGTAAAATAAGGCGCGACAAGCGCAGAAAGTTTCAGGGCAGGAAAAACAGCTGGGAGCATCCACCTTGGTGGAATTTTGAGGTGGAGAAGGCCTGGGTGGTTAAGCGTAGTACTGTAAGGAAATGACAAAACGCCAAGAAGAACAGCGTTGCCCATCCGGGTCCCTGCATGCACTTAGAAAGAGAGATGCACACAAAAAATAAGCTATTTCAAAAACAAAACTGGTTAAGGTGGTTAAAGGTGAAAAATGGGCATAGGTATGTCAAAGAGTAAGCATAGACAAGCCACTAAAATTGTTCTGGCGACTACATAAAAGCATGAGTGGGGTAGTCAAGAATAAGAGAATTTCTGACTTCCAAGGTGCTGACCTCATCTGGCAGAGGACTGACAAGAACAAGGGCAAAGCCCTCTTCGACCGCTATCTAGAGCAGAGCAACCAGACAGGCATGAGAGGCCGAAATCTTGCTAAGGAGGTCACCTCAGACAGGTGTAAGACCCAGAACATTTCGGATGAAGACACAGTGACAGTGAAAGAAATCAAGGCTGTGCTTCGACGATCAAAAAACAGCGCTCCGGGGCCAGATGGCATAATATATGGCGACATCAATAGGTGAACCGACAACGAGCTAGATAAATTAGCAGACATGTACAACAACAGTATAGGGAGTGCTAGCATCAAGGAGCAGTGGTTACACAGCTATCTGATTCCCTTGCCGAAGCCTGGCAAAAACCACACAAAAACTTCAGGGATATCGAGTAATTACCATGCAGAATACAATAGGCAAGCTGCTGGAGAAGTTAGTTGCCAGAAAAATAGCAAGCCAGCTAGAGAAGCAAGGTGTTTTCCCACCTACCCTGGGAGGGTACCGTCCCAAAAGAGAAACCTGGACCAATGCAGCAGTTTTTGCCCGTGATGTTTATGAAGGTTTCCACTCAGGCATTGAAACCTTTCCTGCAGCGATTTATCTTGAGGACGCGTACAACAGAGTACCATTGGATTTCTTAATGTTTCAGCTTCTTGAACTCAAGATAAGTCCGTTCCTCCTTAGTTGGATCGCTGCAGTCCTCTTCCAACTGAAAGTAGTTTTTAGATGTAGCAGTTGGACTTCGGTACCAACAACAATATATCCTGGCCTACCACAGGGATCACCATTATTTCCGGTGCTGTTCAACGCCTACGCAGTGAGAATCACCAGCGAGCAGATCACTGGACCGGGGAGGACATTGTCATATGCCGAGGATGTTTTAGTGTATCGTCAGAGTAAGGATAGAGATCAGGTTGTTGTGGAACTGCAAACCGAACTCAGTCGCATAAGTACTTGGTGTGCTGAGGCTGGGGCAATGGTCAACACAACAAAGGCAATAGTGACATGGTTCTCTTTGAATAACCATATTGTCAACACTCCAACACCAACTGTTAATCTGTGTTCAGAGACTGTGGAAAGAACGCAGGCAGTGAATTACCTGGGGACACGTTTTGATCGAAGCCTTGCTTATAATGAGCACATAGACCAGGTGATAACAAAGACCAAGCGGGGTTTGGCTGCGATGCGGGTGATGGCGGCAGCAAACTGTGAGCATCGCCATATATGCCTCCTATATGAGGGGCTGGTCATGTCTGTTTTTGAGTATGCGATGGCGATCCTGACTCTCAGCCGTAAGCAGATAGAAAGGATAGAAAGGAAACAATACGAAGCCATGCGCATTATTCTTGGATGTACAAGAGATACATCATGCAGAGCGATGAGCTACCTTCTTGATTTTCCAACCATTGAAGACAGACTACAAATTTGCAGAGCACGTGCCTACCTCAGAGTTAACGCAAACACACAACATCCACTGCATAGTGAAATTATGAAGGTGAAGGGCAGTAGGTTAAAAAGAGGAAGGTCGTGGATGGGTCAAGCCGAAGACATTCTTCAACAGGTGTGTTCACTGGAGGACTTAGAACCTGGCGAGGAGTGGGTTTTCAGTTTGCATCCAACTAGACAAAATGCAGACAAGAAAATCCGGCTGCTTTGGAAGCGGAAGTATAAGCGTTGATTTTCGAGAATTCGTTAGACGGTGATGCTGTCATTTACACAGATGGGTCGGTCGTCCGACATGTGAGAAGTTTGTGTGAAATCATTACTTCCTGGTTGACTTACTGGCTTACTTACTTACTGAAATTCTTACTTACAGAATGCCTGACTTAGTGGAATTATTACTTCATGAGTCACTTACTGACTTAGTGGCTGACTTATTTACTTACTGAAATTATTACTTCCTGACTGACTACTGACTTACTTACTGAAATTCTTACTGACTGACTGACTGACTTACTTACTTAAGTTATTGCTTCCTCACTGACTTACTGACTTACTGAAATTATTATTTACTGACTTACATACTTACTGAAATTATTATTTACTGACTTACAAACTTAGTTAAGTTATTGCTTCCTGACTGACTTACTGACTGACTTACTGAATGACTTACTGAAATTATTATTTACTGACTTACATACTTACTGAAATTATTACTTACTGACCTACACACTTACTGAAATTCTTACTTACTGACTTACATACTAACTGAAATTATTACTTACTGGCTTACATACTTACTGAAATTATTACTTACTGACTTACATACTTAGTGAAATTATTACTTCCTGACTGACTACTGACTTACTTACTGAAATTCTTACTGACTGACTGACTTACTTAAGTTATTGCGTCCTGACTGACTTACTGACTTACTGACTGACTTACTGAAATTGTTATTTACTGACTTACATGCTTACTGAAATTATTACTTACTGACCTACAGACTTACTGAAATTCTTACTTACTGACTTACATACTTACTGAAATTCTTACAGACTGACTTATTTACTGACTTACTGACTGACTGACTTACCAACTATGTAAAAGGCATAAAGTTTTTCATTGGTAAAAACTATAAACACCACTTTCCCTAAACAAAAACAAAAAAAAACATAAACAATCTTACGCACGTGAAACCCATAACGTTCTGTAGTGAACACTAATCGACCTACCACTGTCAAAGCATATCCCGTGAAGAATTACACCTCTAAAGATCAACAAACAACCGTGTAAAATGCGTTCCAGCATTTTTACGTCTGACATCTCTAGGAAATAAAGGCGGCGAGAAAGGAAACTGGGCACCCCACCTCATAATTTCATCATTTACGAAGACAAGACATTTTTAACTCTTCTAGTCACAGTAGTATGTGCCATGAAATTACGTTTACTTCTTGCTTCCGCAGGGTGTTTGTAAAGTCTCACTACACTTTCTATGGTCAACCCAACAAAGGCAATAGTGACATGGTTCTCTTTGAATAATCATATTGTCAACACTCCAACACCAACATTCTATGTAAAATAAATTTGAAAAAAATAACACACAAAATACATGACGTCATCAAAACATGTGCTCTACAGTCCATCGTGAAGCAATATGCAGCGAATACATATCGTCTGCTGGAGTAATTCTTTGTACTTCAAACAGAATGGTGTTATCAACGGAAGAAAGAGTTTGTTTGTCTCGTCTTCTTTTTTTTTCCTTTCAAATTTGTTCTACATACACAGTGTAATGAGACTTTACAAACACCCTGTACAAGGTGTCACACATTATGACATACCCTGGGTCATGACTCAGCACAGGACACACGAACTGGCTGGAATTATGCCAATGTGTTTCATATTTCCTCTCTGGGTTTCTGGTATATTCTAGTCAGGAGACTTCAACCCAATGCCCAGAGGGACTAGAAGAGTGGTATGTGGTCGCTCTATCACTGAGACGAACACAATAAAAATAATTGCATCATAAAATCTGAGAAAGTACTATTTAATGAGGCAAAAACTGTTTACAAAATAAAAGAACAATATTAAGCGGGAGACCGGAAAGTAATTGGCCAAATGATGATGTATACAAGGGAGGGTCGGGTAAAGTATAAAGGGACCAGACAGAAGACTCAATGAGACATTGCTTTGTATCTGTGAAATGGACCCTGTTTCTTGTCTCTGAACATATATTAACAAAGTAGGTTGACTGGGTGTATTATAGTTTTTATAATAATTGTCGCTGGTGAAAACAAAGCCACATCGTCTACATAATTGATGTTTGTTTAACACGCGGTTCTTACAAGGTTATGTAAGTTTAGGGTTATCAGACGTCCCGGTTTTCTGGGACAGTCCCAGTTTTTTTAATGAAATTATTCAGTTCCGAAAAATGCTTTCGGGACACCCGTTTGTCCGGTTGTTCTTCTCCTTTCAAATGAAAGATTGTATTGAATTCAAATCTTTCTCGATTGGAAATATTGAATGTCCTGCCAGCAAACTCGGCAGTTTCTTTTTCATTATCCTGTGGTCAGTGCGGCTAGTGTTCTCCTTCGGGAGACCCGGGTTCGAATCCTCGGTAAGGTGTGGATTTTTTTTCTGTCGGGGGGTTGGAAGGGGGGGGGGGCGCAAAGAAGAAAACCCTAACATGCACAGTTCGCGGCGACTGCACTACCCAGGCGTCTTTAATTCCTTAAGCTTAAAATCCCCCTGTCCGACAATACAGGGTACTGTAGACAGTAGATGACAGACTGCGGTTCAGAGAACATGTGGTGCCCAAACGACATGTTACCACTCTCGGCCTTGCCTTGTTTGATCCAGAGGAATGGATAACCAGTATGTCTGGAACAAGGTGGGCTACAGACGCTGGCGGCTCAGCGTCAAACCTCCGAGACCTCGCCCCCTCGAGCAGGGGGCGAGGTGGCCAGATCCTAAACCTTTGGGACTTGACTTAGAGGCGTTCAGCCAAATCCCACAGGTAAGGGTCGTATACGCGCCCGGACCACTGGGCACGTACACCTGTCAATCGCAAGTGTATGGACCTTGTAAGCGTGTACTACCGTCAGACTCCCCCCCCCCCCCCCTCCGACTCGTGCGGTTCCCGCGACCAACGAGAATAGGCCTACCGGAGATATTGCTCGTCTGCTGCGAGCAAATCTCCCCGCCTGCCACTGTGCGGATCTCGCGACAAGCGAGAATAGGTCCGCCGGAGATATTGCTCGTCTGTTGCGGACAAATCTCCACGACTGAATAAGAAAAGAAACGATAAAACTAGTGGTATTTCAATTGCGCTTGCGTTCACACCCATGCTACACCCTTCATGTGTCTTCACAAAGTCGGACTAGAGTCAAGCTCAACAGGGTCTTCTTTCCCCGCTGATTCTACCAAGCCCGTTCCCTTGGCTGTGGTTTCGCTAGATTTAGTCTCAAGCAAAACTGTAAGCATTACTCTCAACATATAGGGGTATGACCCGGTGCAATGAAATCGGCGCCCTTGCCTTTAAATCCCCCTATTTTTAAGTGACAGTGCTAACTTTCTGTAACATATGTGATTCTTCCTACGCTTAAGACATATGCCCCGGTTTCTCAGTAACACAATTTGGTGACGCATTGCTTGTGCGAACTTGCGTACACTTGATCAAAACCATAAAACTGATTTTGTGTATTTTAAATTAGTAATATTAGCAAGTGAAGAAAGTAAGCGACTTTTCCAACGCTCTATTTTAGTTTTAACGCTTTGCAAGTTACATTGTAAAGCCGACTGAATAAGTGAAAGCGAAGGACAGAGGCCATGTCTTCTTCTTCTTCTTCTTCTTCTTCTTCTTCTTCTTCTTCTTCTTCTTCTTCTTCTTCTTCTTCTTCTTCTTCTTCTTCTTCTTCTTCTTCTGCTTCTTCTTCTTCTTCTTCTTCTTCTTCTTCTTCTTCTTCTTCTTCTTCTCGGTCTGCCTTTTACCCATCATTGGGACACAGGCCCTCAACGAACCCAAGCAAAGCTTTCCTATCTTGTACTATCTCCTACAACTCTATTCATGTCCTCCCAATACTATTCATCCCTTTTCCGTGCGTTTTTACGTCCCCCGCTACTTCGCTCGCCTTGTTGGTTCTCAGGTTTTCTCTGTGTGTGTCCGATCCAGCGCCAGCGTCGTTTCCTCGTCGTTTCCTCACTTCTTGATTCATTGGAATTTGTTTAGTTCTCTCCGTGAGCTTTACATTGGTGATTCCATAATAACATTTTAGTTTCACCATTCTTAGTGGCAATGTCTAATGAATTGTAAGGTTCCCGGGATTGCACCAGTATATACCACGGATCATAGATTAAGGGTCCATTTCCACGGTCCGTGAACGTGATTAAGGAAGCAAAAGCTGTCTCTGTTTTCGCATATAATTACAGGCAAGCCAAACTGATTTAGTACCAAACAAAAAGTAAGTTTCGACCAAACATGGTGCATAATTAAATAAACAAGTATTTGATTGTACATCTCCGTTCACTGAGCATTGAAATTGCGGAAGATACCACGAGACACAACAACAAAAACATTATAACCCTAGTATGGCGATTTATCGTCCTTATGTACAAATGGGAGGCCCCTTTTGGCGAAATTGTATCCTTCGGCAATGAATGAGTTAAGTAAACTGCTATCGTCTATACGCACACTCAAACAGTAGTACCATTATGTCACATATCTTCTTTTTCGTCTTGGTCGGTTGTATATTTGTTGGTTGTATATTGTTGGCTATATTTAAACAATGGCCAAAGGTAGCGTGGGGGCATTGTGAAATAGGATTCACACAATCCTATGTCAAATTGCCCCACTCTCCCTTTGGCCATTGTTTACATATAACGCAAGACACAGCGAACGACTAAGCATACTCCCAGTTCCTAATCTTAGGATAGACATATGCTAAACAAGCTTAGCGTACTGTCGCTCAGATGTGAAACAATTTTCCACAAGAAATCAAAGGCATCACCAATATACATACAGCTGCAATCTATTTTAACACAATCTCAGTACAGACTACATGTCCCCCTAATAGATAAAAAAAAAAAACATAATGATTATCTCAGATGACAACTAGTATAATAAACGTGTCCCTAACAGTGGTACCTTTCAACTACCTTATTTTTGCCATGTCAAAAATTAGTCTTAGTGAGTCATTTATTACTGAGTATTGCGCACTTTCTATGCGTTTTAATGCATATTGTTCTGTTGCCTAAGATTAGCTTCATAAGTAAGTAATGAATTAAATAATCTACGAGAGCAGACAGATAAGAAAAGCAGAATGTTAGGCGGACCTGCGTGCCCACTTCTTAACCCTATAAAAAAAGTTTGTTCGTTCGTTCTTCTTCTTCTTCTTCTTCTTCTTCTTCTTCTTCTTCTTCTTCTTCTTCTTCTTCTTCTTCTTCTTCTTCTTCTTCCTCCTCCTCCTCCTCCTCCTCCTCCTCCGCCTGCGTCTCCGTCCCTCCGTTCCTCCGCCCTCTCCTCTTCCTCCTCTTCTTCTTCTTCTTCTTCTTCTTCTTCTTCTTCTTCTTCTCCTCCTCCCTCTTCTTTTTCTATTTCTTGTTTTTAATTTTTATTATTATAATTAGTATTATTGCCTTTAAGATTTCTAGTGGAGTAAAGGCAAACAACCAGGCACGCCAAGCACTGTGTAGGTCATGCTCACGGTTGTTTAAATACTGGCTGATTTTGTTCCTACGGTCGAAGGTGTCCAGTCTCTTGACTAACTCTCTTTAGTCTAAATGAACTTGCAACAAAGTAACATCATTTACCTGTTTAATGTTTCGCATTCACTAAGTTGTGCTATTTTTATTTCTTGTTATCTTTCAGTGTTCATTTATTTGTTAACTACTTTCATGCATTTTAATATCATGTTCTCTTATCCCTTCACTCCCCAATTTCACTGTCGTTATAAATTTAATTATTTATTATGACAATCAATATATGTATCCTTATTATCTTTTTTATTTTACCCCCTACATACAGTTGTATATTTTTTAATATATTTCTTCTTTTTCTTAATTATTTATTTACGCATCTATCTTCTAATTTTTAACGTCTCATCTCTGTTTCCATTTCTTCAACTTTCGTGATAATTTTAAGACATCCATGTGTTTATCTTCTTTGTGCATACCTACAGGGTATATTTATATTTCGAATAATATATTAAACTATTCATTCATTTATTCATTCATTCATTCATTCATTCATTCATTCATTCATTCATTCATTTATTCATTCATTCATTTATTCATTCATTCATTATTAACATTCAATGCACTTAAAGCCGGTCTCTCTGTCTGTGGGGTTACAACACTTTCTCTCTGTAATCCCGTTTATCACGCATAGTCTCGTAGCGGAGCGAGAGCTGAGGCGGTTCGACCCCCGCTCGTGACTTGCGGGATACTGAGCCGGCCGCTCAGAAAGCAATGGCAAACTACTGAGCGTAATCTTGCCAAGAGATCAACATACAGCTGAAAGATGCTGCTGTTGACAGCTAAGTCCTGTAAAAAGGATATGCTAAAAGAAAAAAAATGCACTTAAATAAACAACGCATCTTCATCTCCCTTCTCTTCAATATTACCAGCTGTTGGTTGACTTTTTATGTGTGCTTGATACAGGCTTCGGACAAAATATTGTGATTCGCTTACATGTGCTTATTCTGCAGATGAATAAAATATCCATGACTGCACTGTCTACTGAACATTAGTAAAGTAACATATACATTAGATTGTCACATACTTGTTTTTAATATTGCGATAATTAGATAAATAATATTTCCATGATTGCACTATCTACTGGACATTAGAAAAGTAACATTATATATTTTATTATGTAGATGATCAAATACTTGTTTTAATATTATGATAATTAGATACATAACATTGCACTATATATTGGACATTAGTAAAGTAATATACATTAAATTGTCAAATTGTCAATTGTTTTCTATATTGTGATAATAAGACAAATAACATTACAAAGATTACAATATCTACTGGACAATAGTAAAGTAATATATACATTTGACTGTCAAATACATAGTGTATGTTTAATAACTGTTGGGCTTTTGAAAATATTGTCGTTCCAAGTTTTGTATTTACCTTTTATGTTGCATGAGTTCACTGAGGGTAAATACAAAACTTGGAACGGCAATATTTTCAAAAACCCCACAGTCATTAAAAATACAACCTACACTTGTTTTAATATTGTGATAATTAGATAAATAGCATCCCCATAACTGCACTATCTACTGGCTATTAATAGAGTAATATACACATTTGACTGTCAAATACGTGTTTTATTATTGTGATAATTGCTTCTCCTTCTATCCGATCTGCTGGCGTTGCAGCTTGGGGGTTAGTGGATCGCAGTTTCATAATTTCCTATCATACCGAGTCGAGGCTTAGAAATAGCTGCCAGGTGAATGTATAAGAGAGCACGCTCTTAAGCTTCATGTGTGCTGATGCCGAGGTAGCGGGTTCAATTCCTACCCCCGTCAGTTAGACTAACATGTTGACTTCTCATCCTTGACTTGGGGACGTAAATTACTAGTACCTCAGAAGTCAGAGGGGGTTCGCCTGATGGCTAGGGACACTTCTAATAGGGAAAGCTAATTCACCTTCAAAAATCAGGCCAGTGCACTAGTAGTAGTCGCTCACGTGATTTTACGAGAGAATAAAAAAAAAAAAAAACAATACTGCAAGCGATTAGAAAGCAGACAGCCTTACGTTGATTTCGATCGTGTAAGGCATATGTCGTTCATAAAGCAATGGCAATTTACTGAACGTAAATTTGCCTAGTATATCATAAACATCAAATAAGTTATGGGGTTGTCTGCAACGTCTTGTAAGGTACATTGCAGCTAACTTTTAAACGGTATTGTATGCCTTTTAAAAGTAGTATTGTGAGATGGGGCGTGGCGACTTTCCTAGATGTTCGTGATGATCTGTTGGCTTTTTAAGAATGACAGTGAAGTCCGTGGACTGTCCCAGTCTTTTCATTGAAGTCTGTGGCCTTCACAACCTGATAGGTGGATCTGGGTGTTCCTCTGGTGCTATGAGAGTATGTGCACTTCTCTGGGGGCCTGTATGTTTCTGTGAGTGTGATCATGGTCCGTGCGACTCACAGATTGCTATGAGGGTATGTGTTTCTATTATTTCTATAGGGGTATGTGCGCATCTCTAGGTGTCATGGCGGTCTGTGAGCTTCTTTGGGTGTCATCGCGGTCTGTGCTTTTCTCTGGGTACTAATACTACTATTTGGGGTTTGGTCGCTTCGCCTAGTGCTGAGGGAGTCCGTCGGCTGCATTAGACTGCGAAGAAAGTCTGCGGGTTCACGATATTAACTGGGGGGGGGGGGGGGGTGTCTAATACACACATAAAGGCAAATAACCTCTGGTTTCGCGTGTTATGTCCTACTGGCTTCTGTCCCTATTATGATATATAAAGATAATAAACGTTTAAATAACCGTGATAACGTGTTATCACTATTGTCATATAGCAGTAATGCGGGAGTCTAGTCTGGGTGACACCTTTTGTAGTTTGTCAACCGGTTTCAAACTCGATCACAGCATCCCTTACATTCAATGCTTTGAATAACAAACATGGGTGCCTGTTGCCCTTAATTCAAAAGGGAAAAACGGAGGAAGGGAACTGATCAACTAACATTACGCTAAATACATTGGCATGGCATGTTTGCCAGCTCTAGCACTTCACACTATCGTGTTCTAAGTGTGGGTTTGCCGATATTTTATTACCTAACCACTCATTAAAACTGACACATACTGACTGCGTTGAGTTGCCTTGCTAACTGAATGACCTTTCAGAAATGGTTAACATACCTCTTAACTAATACAGCAGTCTCGTATATACGAAATACTTAATATTCCGGTTAAACATTCTTCCAGCAGGATGTGCTAAGTGATTACCTTTACGTTCCCTGAGACGAGTAACAGAAATTAAACCGTTATTGAAAAGTCATTAACTTACCTGACGCGTTTCCTGTAGGGTCGGTTCTGGAAGGATTATAATCCAGTCTGTAGGAACAATGCTTCCAACTAGTCACAGAGGTAACCAGTTAACAACATCGGTTCCTAAACCAGTGCTATATAGCCGCGTAACAATACGCCCCGCTGTAAACAGTTACGGAACTGTTACTGTCTAGGATTAGTTTGTCTATTAGTCAAAGTGCACAGTCTGAAATCAGCATATCCCATATATTCGGCATACACTTTTGAATCAGTTCCTCTGTTTAAAATGTTCTCTATAAAGCATATCACTAAGGTAAGGATGCTGTGAGCAAAATGCTGCTCTTTGAATTTCGATACGAAGTTATTCCTGGTTTTGTTTCCGTTGGTGTCAAAATACGAGCTTCGCATGGGAGCGGCCACGCAGTTTTGCTTTGGCGGTTACAGCCAGCGACGAATGTTTGGCAACGATCGGCGACGTGACTCTGGCCTTCGCCTGCACCGCGCTGTTGTTGGGGATTGTCGGATCTATGCAATGCGCCCGGGCAACAATTACCGTCTCCCGCTCCGTGTCCGAACAGTAACCCCACTTTTTAGTTTAAGCACTGCGATCGTAGCCGACAACGATTTTGCCAACTGCCGGTAATTTAGATATAGTTGGCGTCGGATGCTTTAAAAGGTAGTGGTGTAAGAAGGAGGAGGAGGAGGAGGAGGAGGAGGAGGAGGAGTTGTTTGTCAGAGATAAGGTCAGATGGGACAGAAATACAAACACTAGATGCGCTGTGGTAGCAGCGGCAAATACTTTCCTTTCGCTTTAATGTGTCACAGTGTTATAGGTGGAGGGATAGAAAAGGGTGATGACTGGGGAATCAGAAAAATATAATGTTACACTGAATAGGCTAGTAAAAATTAACAATCGCAATTGAAAATACACGGAGAACAATGCAATTATATGATTAATCTTCCAGTTATTGATCTGGGGGGAGTGTCTAAGAGGGATGACGTCCGCCCCAAGCGAGTATGCCTGGTACGATGCACAGTGTCGGGTATGAAGTGTTTTGTTTACAAATATTGGGTGATATACTTTCCTATGATCCTGGAATAGTAGATGAGACCTCCAGACTTTTCTGATAGGGGCGAAGAGTTCAGAGGAGCATTGTGCATGTTGTACGACAGTTGACACGAAAGAGAAAAGAAAAGGCCGAATTGGCTACTACCCAGGATATGTACAGCAGGTGTGAATCTGGTATGCACACTTTTGGAACCTCATCGATGCTACGGGGTAATCGAGCTGTGGCGAGATTAACTTTAAGAGAGAGACAGACGACTAGACGGATGGGTGGACAGACAGACTGTCAGACAGATATACGTAAATGCGCACTTAATTAGACATAGATATAGACAGATAGGCCGTTAGACGGGCGGACAAACAGACATGCGGACGGATCCGGCGGGTAAGTAGGTAGATAGTTAAGTAGATAGTTCGGTAGGTAATTTTGTAGGCAGGTACTTATGTAATTAGTTACGTTGTTAGGTGGGTAGTTAGGTAGGTTGGTAGGTAGACACACGAACAGACAGACACATAGAATGACACACAGACTGACACATACACACACCCACACACACACACACACACACACACACAAACACACACACACACACACACACACACACACACAGAGGCAGAACAACAGATACCAAGTCTTTTGAAAAACGCCGCCGCCGTCACAACCAGATAGAAAGGCTCTCGCTCCCATATTAGTTCTCTGGCAAATGCACTTTTATGCCTGGAATGTCTTTAATGTCCTCTGTCCACCTTCGTATTTGTAGACCGCTGTCTCTTTCTCATCAGTTATGCATTCCATTACAATTTTTTCTCAACTGCCTTAAATGTTATTGTCGTTAAAGTATCCCAGTTTCCGAGACCCGATGTTCATGAACCAGCTTTCTTCGAAGTTCACATCTTGTAGATGTATGTTCCTTCGTCTTGGTCCACATTATTATTTTGTTTTCTTTTTTCTTATTTTATGTGAACATATAGAAGTACAAAGTACAAAAGTACAAAAGTACAAAAACAGTCAAGTATAAATGTCCTAGAAAAACTTGAAATGACAAAAGAGTTGATGGAAGAAATAGAAAAAACAAGATGCAAGTTAAATATTTCGTCCACATTAAAAGACATTAACACGCTTATAAAAACCATACTGGAGGGTAATGTTGAAGATGTAGACAACAATACGCGTGTGAAGATCATATTAAGAGATAGAAGAACAGCAGTCTCACAGATTGTACAATTAAGGCGAGAGGCAGACAATGTTAGAGATCCATTGCAGCCAATATTCATTGTGAAGACGGCACCTGACTGATTGAGCATTTCATCATCATCATCATCATCTACTTCCACTTTTGCCGTCAAGAGCCGTTGGGAGACATAGTTGGTGCTCCAGGGCCTGACGGGTGGCATTGGATATTGTCATTCCGTGTGATTGTACAATGTCTTTGATGTCTTCAACCCATGTTCTTCTCGGACGTCCTCTTAGCAGTTCAATAGCCTCAATTTTATTTATTAATTTTTCTGACATGTTTCTTGACTCAATATTCGTATGCTGCCACACAGATGATGCAGAAATCACACTTCCTGTAATTGTACATCGGTGCTGTGTCGTCAATCCTTAATGTTGTTCAGCCTCTGCCTTGTTTTAGCTAGCATTCTTCTGACTTCTTTTCACCTGTCCTCTTTGGTGTTACTGTTGGAACCAGGTATTCAAACATTTGTGACATTTTCAATGTCTTAATAATTGATTGCAATCTTTGGTTAACACAAATGTTTGTCTGTGGACATTATTTGTATTATGTTGGGGGACAAGGTTTTGATCTTTACTGCATCTTTTGACTCGCTGGATTGTCTGTTCTAACCGCCCGGCTCGGAATGATTTGATGACGTATCAACTGTATATATGCGTATTTTAACTGATTTTTGCACTAATTATTATTTTTTTTTTGTTGCATATCCTTTACAGGACATCGCTGTCAACACCAGCATCCTTCAGCTGTATGTTGATTTCTTGACAAGATTACGCTCAGTAGTTTGCCATTGATTTCTGAGCGGCCGGCTCACATACCCCGTAAGTTACCATGCGATTCGAACCACTGCTGATTCTCACCGTCATCACGTTACCGACGAGAGTATACGAGATTACGGAGAAAAGTCATAACCTCTAAGCCACGAAGCCGGCCGCACTAATTATAGACTAGTCAAAACATTTCCCTGTCCGAAATTCATATTCTAGCGTTCATTCAGTCCTCTTCATTTCGGTTATGAATAGATTTTTTTTTTTTTCGTTATGACTTATTTGCCGACGCTATAGCTTAAGGGGAATGAACGTGTTTCACAATTCCCCCTCATAAATAAATCTATAAACATCTTAGGCTAACACCATATCCGCAATACACCTGATGGCATATACATGGCCCATAACTCTAGTCAACAACCAAAATGTACCGGGTATAATAATATTTTATATTAACTAATGTCTCCCTGGCCGAGGTGTTAGCAGATTTCTCCGTAACCCCGAATATTCTCGTGGTTGACGTGAGCGCACGAGAATTGGAAGCGGTTCGAGTCACGCCAGTGACTTATGAGAGTATGGAGCCGGTCGCTCAGAAAGCAATGACAATCTACTGAGCGTAATCTTGCCAAGAAATCAACAATCAGCTGAGAGATGCTGATGTTGACAGTGATGTCCTGTAAAGGATATGCAAAACATTTAAATGTTGGTGTGCCGGTCTCTCTGGCCTAGGCGTTAAACGACTTTCTCCGTAATCCCGTTTATCCACGTAGGGTAACGCAGCTCGCGAGAATTGGAAGCGGTTCTCGCCGCATTGGTAACTTACGGGATAAGGGAGCCGGCCGCGCAGAAAGCAATGGCAAACTACTGAGCGTAATCTTGTCAAGAAATCAACAATCAGCTGAAAGATGATGATGTTGACAGCGATGTCCTGTAAAGGATATGCGAAAAAAACAAAACTATTGGTGTGCAGAAAACGAAAATGCATTTAAAATATTGATAGGTTCACGTTTTCAAGATATATGTTACTGGTTTATTTA
Source organism: Cepaea hortensis (assembly GCA_963921405.1). Classification (NCBI taxonomy): domain Eukaryota; kingdom Metazoa; phylum Mollusca; class Gastropoda; order Stylommatophora; family Helicidae; genus Cepaea; species Cepaea hortensis. The sequence continues at coordinate 33,227,814 of OY992888.1, forward strand.
ATTACGGTCAATTTACATACAAGCATATGACGCAACTGTTTCTGTGTCTTTACAGTGGTCGCTCTTTTGCTTGGACTACAGGGTAGATAGACCAAGTACTGTTGCTTTCTCTGTGAGTGGGATTGCCGTGCACGAATTGACCATTACATCGGAAGACATTGACCTATAAGGCAGGGATTGCAGCCTGGCAGTAAGAATGTTGAGAACCCAGCACTTGTCGACGCCAGCAAGACTCCGTTGCCTTGGGTCTCATGAACAACTTTGTCAAGGCAATGGAGAAAACAAATGAGGCTTTCAAATAGAAAATTTCTAAGACTGAGCAAAGATAAAATAAGAGAGGGAGTATTTGTTGGTCCACAAATTCGAAAATCGTCTTCATGATAACGAGTTTCTTTGCGTCTTGCCTGGGACGGAAAAAGCAGCATGGCTAGCATTTAATCAGTGGTGAGCAATTATTTTTGGAAACAACAGATCTGATAATTACAATGAAATTGTAGAAAATCTCTTTCTAAAGTATAAGAGTCATCGCTGCATCAAGTCTTCGAAAATTTATTTTCTGGATTCTCATCTGGATTTATTAATGTAAAATTATGGAGCTGTCTGCGATGAGCATGGTGAACGATTTCACCAGGACATTGCTGCTATGGAGACAAGGTCTCAAGGCAGTTGGAGCCCTTCAGTGCTTGTTGATTACTGTTGGACTGTGCCAAGAGACACCTCATTGATTGACGGTTCTTATATTAAAGACATGGTCTGTTGAATTTGTCCTGTCCGAAGCCTGCCTGTACTGTTTGTAATTCATATTCTAACTTGCGTTCAACCCTCTTCATGTTAATTCTAAAAATAATTTTTTTTCCGTTATGACTTATTTGCTGATGTTATTGATTAAGGGCAGTGAGCATGGTTCACAATTCCCCATCATGCGGAATCGAGGGTTCGAAATCAGTTGCTTCAGTGGTATAGGCGTCGATAGTTCAGAACGCAATTGCGAACTAGTGAATGTAAGCATTTCCTAGTAAACCACTAACAGCAAGGGCTAATGTTGGGATTGATTGCGACGCCCTGTAAAAGACAAGAAACCAACGTTATGCCTTATTTCAGTTCCAGTATATTATAGTTGGCGCACAGTTATCTTTTTCAGAATATAAATTATTATCTTCCATGCTTTTGTCCAAACAGCCCTGCTCCTGTTTTAAACATTTATTACACGATATTAAGGACACTGTCTAATCTCCCTGTCTGCATTAGTTCCGCTGGTTTGTCGTCATAGTCTGGTGACTTCCTTTCCTTCAGGCTGTATTCCTGGTAGTACTTCTTCAAAAACAGGTTTTGATTCTTCTCTCGTTCTTCACTTTCACTTATAGTATCTGGAGTATGTGTCAATCTCATACTTGTCTCCATTTTGGTATCTGAATTCTTTGCCCGTCCTCATACATTTCTCCCTTATAGTATCTGAAATCTGTGTCTATCTACATACATGTCTCCCTTATAGTATCTGAATTCTTTGTCTATCTTCATACATTTTTCCCTTATAGTATATGAATTCTTTGTCAATCTTCATACATGTCGTCCTTACAGTATCTGAATTCTTTGTCTGTCTTCACACGTTTCCCCTTTATAGTACCCTAATTCTTTGTCTATCTCATATACATGACTCCCTTATAGTATATTAAATTGTTTTCTTTTTCTATCTTCATACCTGTATCCCTAATAGTATTAGGGGCGTTCATTTAAAACCAGTTCCAATGGCTTTATTACAAAAGCATGAAAGAAACATTAACATGTGTGGTAGAAATAAACAAAGCATTCATTTTGAATGAATTATGCACCGTGGGTTGGTCAGAAGAAGTCGCCGTGGGCATTCTGGCAAGCATCCCATTGCTTAGGTAGACGGCGATTGCCGTCCGCAAAAAAGGATTGTGGTTGCTCACTGAACCAAGTGTTTACCGCGTTCATTACGTCTGCATCTGTGTGAAATCGTTGCCCCCTGAGAGCTTTTATAGAGGTCCGAACAAATGAAAATCACATGGTGACAAATCAGGACTATAGGCTGGATGTTGCAGAATTTCCCACTTCTTCCTTGCTAATCTTCCTGCACAATCTTTGTGACATGCGGACGAGCATTATCGTGCAACAAAATCACACCGTGAGAAAGAATGCCGGGTCGTTTATTCTTGATGGCTTTTTGCAGCTTGTCTAGTTTTGCAAGTAGTGGGTAGAGTTGATATTGACACCAGGTTCTTTAAAGTTGGCCAACAATAGCCCTTTATGGTCAAAAACTGCGCTCAGCATAACCTTACTAGCTGAAACCTGTAACTTGAATTTTTTTTGGCTTTTGGTGATCCAGCATGCTTCCATTGCATGCGCTCTCTTTTGCTGCTCGGCTCAAAGTGGTGACATCATGATTCATCGCCTGTCACTATGAGGAAGAGAAATTCATCACCTTCCACTCTGTAACGCAGCAAGTGGTTCAAACACCATCCCATGCGTTCCTCTTTTTGTGGTCTGTCAACATCCGTGGTACCCACTGTGAACACACCTTCCGCTATTGCAGTTTCTTACGAACGACCTTTTGAATTGTCCCAACTGACACATCAAATTCTTTCGCTAGCGAACGTATGCTTCGACAACGGTTTATCTGTACTGCTGCATCAATTTCGGCCATGCGTTTTTTTTTCTGTTGCAACAATATGCGCTTGACCCGGCCGTCAAAGATCTGTCGTGAACTGACGTCCTTTTCAAAACATTCGTGCCCAGTCTGTCACTGTTGTCTTCGACACACATGTGTTACCGTACGCTGCCTGCATTCTTCGATGAATGTCCACTGGTCGATGTCCTTCAAATGACAGAAACTGAATCACCGCTCTTTGAGCTTCTTTGCACGAATTTTGGATCAACCCGGCCATTTTCTCAACGGTCAGAAACAGAACCTATGCATCATGGGACGATAAGCACTTGCTCTTTTATTCATTGGTCAGTACTTATCACATGACTATGACATAATCATGTTCAACGTACGGAATTACGCGCGGTGCGGCACGAAAGGATTTCAAATGAACGCCACTTATACCTTCCACAATTTTAAAGCCCGGTGAACGGAAATTTAGATTGTAAAACTTGTTAATTCTATTGTGTACCATGTTTGTTCCAAACCTACTTTTGTATTTGGCACTGAATCAGTTAAAGCATGATAAGGCACCTTTACATGAAACAACTTTTACTTTATAATATAACCAATCCATTAGGAGATCTACAGGTATGATTGATTACATACAAACTGACATAAGCTTCATATTTCTAACAGACCCGGTTACATCTAACTCAATCCAATCCATTATGTAGACAAAAGTGTTCATCCCCCGTTCAACTGTCAGTCTGTCGGCGTGTTATAATTGGGGTCCTTGTTAAATGTCTTTTCTGCAACTGCTTGTGGATACAGAGTTGCGTTTTTCGCTTCCTAATTTATGTGCGTTTTCTTCTTTGCTGCTGCTTGACATGTCCGGTCAGGCTCGTGCACTTCTAAGTTAGGTTTCCGCGCTGATAACATGGCATATATTGTGCTTTTATAGCTAAACAGTGGTCCTTGTTCCACCCCCTGCTGAACCATGGTTATTTTTTCAGCACTGTTTCGGCGTGGACTCAGAAGGAATGCTGAATCATGCTCAGAAATTCGTATGAATGGTGCTGGGAGAAACGTAGAGAACAACTCACCCTATTACATTGTGATGTGATCTAATCCATATGAAAGAGTAACACGACACTTCATTATGACAGTTTATGTGGTACGATTACCTATATCTCTTTTTCTTTACTTTCTGAACATAATCGTGTTTGATTTATTTGGTTGTTTCGGGTTTTGAGATTTGAAGACTGAGAACAACCGACTAAATTTTATTTTATCATGGCCGCGAATCCTTGATTAGTTTTGCAATTTCTAATCATATATGTATGGCTGCATGGTTTGACAGCTTCTTCTTCTTTCACCTTTCATCCCCCATTGCGGCATAGGCCGTCAACCAAGTCACTCCAGACAATCCTGTTATTAGTTATCCCATGCAGCTCTATCGATATTCTCCTTATATCATTTATTTCAGCTTCTTTTACTCCGTGTTTGTAAGGTCTTCCTCTATTTCTTTTGCCCTGTTAATTCCAAACAAAGGTCTTTCTAGTTATACTATTCTCAGGTTTTCTCAATGTAAGTCCTACACAGCGCCGGCGCCTTTACTTCGCCTTGTGGCAACCATTGCTGTATCTGAATTAAGTGGTCCATTAGCTGAGTCACTAGGCTGGACTTCTGCAAAAGAAGTGTTCTTCACACAGTCACGAGAGCACGTCACTTCTTAGAGGGACACAGAAATAAAAACAAGGAAGAGAGATCGTACATTCGTTGCATTAAGCAGTGGCCTGGGTTATATTTAAAATACAGCATTTACTAAGCTGTTCACGTGATCTAGTGTCATATTATCTAACCTGTGTGTTACATATTGGGCATAATTAAAGGGAAATAACCAGTATTTATCTTACTGCTGCCACAGTTACCCTATGCTCTACTAATGAAGAATCAGATTCGCTGGGCTGGTCACTTAACTCGCATGCCAGATCACAGGCTCCATAAACGAATTTTCTATGGCGAGCTGCGTTGTGGTAAACGCTCCCAAGGCGATCAGAGGAAACGCTTTAAAGAACTCTGAAAATCTCACTGAAAGCTTTTGGAATTCATCATGACACCTGAGAGACTGCTGCCACAGACTGAAATTCGTGGCATGCAGTCACTTGTGAAGCAATCAGGACTGTAAGAGCTGTAAAGAAAAGGCTGGACAGAAAAACCGCTGCAAAAATAACATTTCGAGCCAAACTATGCCTTATCGGTCATCTTAGAACTCACGGCTCCATACTTTCAACCCCACTGGATGAAGTGAATAATCATCATCATTCTTTATGGACAACCACCATTACATAACAACATGCAACGTGTGATTTAAAAGGTCGAAGGTCATCTTATGGTAGATATTGCCATTGGGATGTGGACTTCAAAGACTTCACATATACTAGATCAAGCATTTTTAGGGGACGCCTATTCTTGGAATGTGGAACTTGCTTCACCGCAAAGGATTTTTGGAGCGGATCACTTTTTGTTTATTTTAACAATTGTATGAGGGTTCGGCGGTTAGAAAGTAAGGGCAAACTTTAAAAACTGGTGCATTTTCTAAGCATTTTCACACTCAGTAATTTGCCTTTGCTATCTGAACGAGAAGTCAACGTTTAAGTTCAACTTAATGCCGGTGTAGGGGTTGAACCCCTACCTCGCCATCAGCGCACCGGAAAATTAAGATCGTCGACTGAGCACCTATGAGTTCTCCTGCAATGCACTAATTATGTTCTATTAGTTAAAAATCACAAAGAACAATGTGTGCGTGTGTGTGTATGTGTGTGTGTGTATGTGTGTGTGTGTGTGTTTGTGTGTGTGTGTAAGGTGTTTAATAAGTAGACAAGGATATTGATAAGGGTATCCCAGTTGAGGTGGGATCTATCCTCAGTAGCCTCCTTTAAGAAGCCAGGAATTTGGCTTGTTTCCCCCCATGTGAAGATAACTATAAATAAAGCAATGTGTGTGTGTGTGTGTGTGTGTGTGTGTGTGTGTGTGTGTGTGTGTGTGTATAAAACAGAATGTATCTATGTATGTGTGTAGGGATGTATTTGATAACGGTCCATCCGATTGAGATGAAATTTTCTACACGTCTTCTTTTTATTCCCGTGCAACCAACTGTCATCGTTTTTTATTGTAGAATCAGCTATTTACTTACTAAAATTTAATAATTAAATTACATGACTTAACATAAGAAATAATATATAAAGGGACATAACTTTTAGTAGCATTGCTATCTCTTAGGTTAAGTCCCCTGGCTATAGATAGACAGACAGACAGACAGACAGACAGACAGACAGACAGACAGACAGACAGACAGACAGACAGACAGACAGACAGACAGACAGACAGACAGACAGACAGACAGACAGACAGACAGACAGACAGACAGACAGACAGACAGACAGATAGATAGATAGATAGATAGATAGATAGATAGATAGATAGATAGATAGATAGAGAGGGTGGGATAGACGGAGGGAGAGACGGACGGACGGACGGGCAGGCAGGCAGGCAGGCAGGCGGACGGACGGACGGACATACAGACAGACAGACAGACAGACAGCCGGGCTGGGTCGTCAGACAGACAGACAGACAGACATTCGGGAACGGGAACTTATATGACTACTTATTTGAATTAAGTGAGATGCTCCCCATCAGGGCCTGGGCGAAGCCGGGCCGGGTCAGACAGATAGACAGATAGATAGTCGGGAACGGGAACGGGAGCTTATATGACTACTTATATGAATTAAATGAGATGCTCCCCGCCAGGGACTGGGTGAAGCCGGGCCGGGCCAGACAGACAGACAGACAAATAGATAGACAGACAGACAGACAGACAGACAGACAGATAGTCGGGAACGGGAGCTTATATGACTACTTATATGAATTAAATGAGATGCTCCCCACCAGGGACTGGGTGAAGCCGGGCCGGGCCAGACAGACAGACAGACAAATAGATAGACAGACAGACAGACAGACAGACAGACAGATAGTCGGGAACGGGAGCTTATATGACTACTTATATGAATTAAATGAGATGCTCCCCACCAGGAGCTGGGCGAAGCCGGGCCGGATCAGACAGACAAACAGACAGACAGACAGACAGACAGACAGACAGACAGACAGATAGATAGATAGATAGATAGATAGATAGATAGATAGATAGATAGATAGATAGATAGATAGATAGATAGATAGATAGATAGATAGATAGATAGATAGATAGATAGATCCCCGCCAGGGCCTGGGCGAAGCCGGGCCGGGTCAGCTAGTGTATATATATCTATATATATAGTAAATGTAGACACTAAATTTGTGTCAGGTCTTAGTCAGATATGACTGAGCTACCGTATAACAGTAGACGGTACTACCTGCTTTCTGTTAGCGCCGAACGTTGGGCGGCGCTTTCCAAACCCGACACCCCACATTGTGCCAACGGCTTCGGCCGGAAGAGGGCAATTGGGAGGGTACAAGCCTTACCCTATTGTGAGGAAATGCAACCTAAAGACAAAGTTTCATGGCAGGGCAGACCAGGCCCTAAGCCTTGGTTGGCGGCTGGTCTAGGATCGAAGCTCCGACAGGCGGACAATTAGAGCATTGCTTTGCTGATCCGGCAGCTTCTGCATATTGTCTTGTTCCAGATGTAGAGGTGTTACCTTTCCTCTGGAGTGAACTAGGCAGGCCGAGAGAGGGATCATGCTGCATGGGCAACACATGATCTCTATATTTTAGCCCAGGCTTTGTGCTATGGAGAGGCAATAACTCCATCCCTTACAAACTATCGTCTGTCAAGACGGCAAGGTGCCAATGATGATGAGACACTAAATTAATTAAAGGATATTCCTATCACTTGTGTCGCTGGTACCAGACGGTCCATCCGATTGAGATGAAATTTTCTACACGTCTTCTTTTTATTCCCGTGCAACCAACTGTCATCGTTTTTTATTGTAGAATCAGCTATTTACTTACTAAAATTTAATAATTAAATTACATGACTTAACATAAGAAATAATATATAAAGGGACATAACTTTTAGTAGCATTGCTATATCTTAGGTTAAGTCCCCTGGCTATAGATAGATATATAGATAGATAGATAGATAGATAGATAGATAGATAGACAGACAGACAGACAGACAGACAGACAGACAGACAGACAGACAGACAGACAGACAGACAGACAGACAGACAGACAGACAGACAGACAGACAGACAGATAGATAGATAGATAGATAGATAGATAGATAGATAGATAGATAGATAGATAGATAGATAGGGTGGGATAGACGGAGGGAGAGACGGACGGACGGACGGGCAGGCAGGCAGGCAGGCAGGCGGACGGACGGACGGACATACAGACAGACAGACAGACAGCCGGGCTGGGTCGTCAGACAGACAGACAGACAGACATTCGGGAACGGGAACTTATATGACTACTTATTTGAATTAAGTGAGATGCTCCCCATCAGGGCCTGGGCGAAGCCGGGCCGGGTCAGACAGATAGACAGATAGATAGTCGGGAACGGGAACGGGAGCTTATATGACTACTTATATGAATTAAATGAGATGCTCCCCGCCAGGGACTGGGTGAAGCCGGGCCGGGCCAGACAGACAGACAGACAAATAGATAGACAGACAGACAGACAGACAGACAGACAGATAGTCGGGAACGGGAGCTTATATGACTACTTATATGAATTAAATGAGATGCTCCCCACCAGGGACTGGGTGAAGCCGGGCCGGGCCAGACAGACAGACAGACAAATAGATAGACAGACAGACAGACAGACAGACAGACAGACAGATAGTCGGGAACGGGAGCTTATATGACTACTTATATGAATTAAATGAGATGCTCCCCACCAGGAGCTGGGCGAAGCCGGGCCGGATCAGACAGACAAACAGACAGACAGACAGACAGACAGACAGACAGACAGACAGACAGACAGACAGACAGACAGATAGATAGATAGATAGATAGATAGATAGATAGATAGATAGATAGATAGATAGATAGATAGATAGATAGATAGATAGATAGATCCCCGCCAGGGCCTGGGCGAAGCCGGGCCGGGTCAGCTAGTGTATATATATATCTATATATATAGTAAATGTAGACACTAAATTTGTGTCAGGTCTTAGTCAGATATGACTGAGCTACCGTATAACAGTAGACGGTACTACCTGCTTTCTGTTAGCGCCGAACGTTGGGCGGCGCTTTCCAAACCCGACACCCCACATTGTGCCAACGGCTTCGGCCGGAAGAGGGCAATTGGGAGGGTACAAGCCTTACCCTATTGTGAGGAAATGCAACCTAAAGACAAAGTTTCATGGCAGGGCAGACCAGGCCCTAAGCCTTGGTTGGCGGCTGGTCTAGGATCGAAGCTCCGACAGGCGGACAATTAGAGCATTGCTTTGCTGATCCGGCAGCTTCTGCAGATTGTCTTGTTCCAGATGTAGAGGTGTTACCTTTCCTCTGGAGTGAACTAGGCAGGCCGAGAGAGGGATCATGCTGCATGGGCAACACATGATCTCTATATTTTAGCCCAGGCTTTGTGCTATGGAGAGGCAATAACTCCATCCCTTACAAACTATCGTCTGCCAAGACGGCAAGGTGCCAATGATGATGAGACACTAAATTAATTAAAGGATATTCCTATCACTTGTGTCGCTGGTACCAGACATTGAGTATGAATGGACCGGTTATATGTGTGAAGCCCATGGATGAAAGTCTCTCCCGTGGGGCCAATGCTTTATCAGGGGGTCTTCTCCAATGTTGCGTGATGCATGGTAAGGTTCTTCTGACCAGCTCATACCCTGGGGTTCTCATGTGTTAAATGCCTAGAAGATGGGGGTGGTGAGGGATGCAGGGAAGCGTACTGAAATATTATTTGGGCTGGTAGGATATGGACATGATCATACTACCTATACAGCCCTCAGCAATCAAGTCTGCATTAACAGCATTCTTTTGGGTATTCTTCTAGTTACACCGCCCAATCTGACAGTTCAAACAAAATAAATACAAACTGCATAAGCAATTGATAAAAATCATATGTCATTATAACATAAAACATGTGAAGGGGGAAAAGGGAAATAGGAGGGGGAAGTGGAGTAGGTCCACTCAATGGTGAGATCACTACCCTCTTCTCTCTAGAAGGCATTGAGTCCATCATCTGATGCTGTAAGGTCATGAACAATAAGATAATGTCACAAAACTGAGACCATTGTGTCTGGTTGTAACAAAGTCAACAGGTTGTTATCAACGGTAAGTTGATTCAAAGTCATCAATGATGTAACAGGGTCCTGTTGAGACGGAGACATCATGTTGTGACAAACATGTTGAGATGAAGGTAGGTTCAGATAAAGGCATGTTTTGATGAAGGTGGGTTGAGACAGATGCATGTTGTGATAGATGCATATTAAGGTAGATGCATGTAGTGACACTGCTTAGTACGTCAGAGGTATGTTGAGACTGATGCTTGATAAGACAGGGTTGGTTGAGATAAGTTCAGGTTGAGGTAAGGTCAACATTATAACATCTCAATATCATCATACGTCTGTAAAGTAAAACCGGGCTTCATTCCTCTGGGTTTGGCTTAGTTCTAAAATTCCTCCCATCATCATTATTATTTATGTATTTGCCTTCTTATATCAGGGGGAAAATGTGATCCTTCCCTCCAACAACAAAACTAATCATCATGAACCATCAATCATAAATGAAAACATACTTATTTCATGGATTTATGCTATAGCCTATTTGTTAGTTATGCATTCATCATAAGCACAGATTCGAACACAAACGCAAATTGTCCCTCACAGTTTTCTCCTCTGAGCAAGGGGTTGAGAACGACATTTTACAAACCAAAACCAACCACTGTTGTAAGCAATTTTCGTGCACACAATTCAGAAATGGACTTGCTTTCTGACTATTTTTCAGAAGACAATTGGCAGGCCCCTGCCCCTGAACGTAATAATCACCCAGTCATCAACACGTTTGTGTGCCGATTTAGGTGCGTGCAATGTCTGGCAGACATTTGGGTATATGGTGCAACTATCTTTCCTTATTAATGAGCATTTATTCTCATGACAAAAACATGGCGAAATTACACAGCATATTTATGAAAAGTGTGAACAGAAGAATTACATAATATATATTCATAAACGTATGAGTCTGTGTACAGGGGTTTTAAGAGATAGATTCTTAGCGACATTTTCTCTGCAGAAGCACCAATTCCGAGAATGTGCATTTGAAGAGTGCATTTTCAATGCATAGAGAAAACTGTTTATATGCATATGCAGTTAGGATGTAATAGCATGTTGTAGCCTCTGGCGATAGAATGTCTAACCGAAAGATTCTAACATGGCAGATGCAGAGCTTGGAAAAACGTGGCGTTTGGCAACATTTCTCTCTCGAACAAGAGCATTGATTTTGATCATTTGTAAGCATCCTAAACATCGCATTAACACTATTATACATAAACATCGTTTTACCTTAACTTCATGGATTGTCTTAGCACATATTCATGGTCAAGCTTTCCTGAGGGGGCCCAGAACACCGGCCACTATCGGCTCCCAACCGAAATTGCTGGTGGTCGCCTTGATAGTTTTGGGTGGACTGAATGCTTTTCACCGCCAATTATGCTCAGGGGGGTCTGGCAGGTATCGCAGTCCTTGCACTAGCCAAACATATCTCGTTCATTCATATCGCCCTCTCATTCTCACTTAGTTTGAAATGGCTGATGAGATCCTCTCCTCTATGTTGTTCCTTTCGGGTCAGTGTGATGAATTTCGGAAGATGTGAAGTGATGGGAATATATCACAGTGCGTGTGGTGTGGTGTGGTGTGTGTGTGTGTGTGTGTGTGTGTGTGTGTGTGTGTGTGTGTGTGTGTGTGTGTGTGTGTGTGTGTGTGTGTGTGTGTGTGTGTAAGTGTTAAGTAGTTAGTAGAGAACCATTTTAACACGCCTTAAGACGCACTGGGAATATGGCACTAGACCATTTTATGATGGATCGACCTGGGAGCCCAGATCAATTTTTTTTTAAATTCCAGTCGATACAAACTCTAACCCATTACCACCGGATCGACAGGAACGCGTCTAGCCACTACACTACCCCGGCTCTACCGTATAAGTGTAAATAAGTGTCCGCGCTAATAAATATTTATATACAGCATGCAGAAGAGTAGCTGAATATCAACTGTGAGAAGTCATCTAGTGAGTAGAATAGCGAAATCATCAAACTACTGAAAGACGCGAAAGCTGGGGTCCAGATGGCATCGCAGCAAGCGTCATTAAAACTATGTAAACACCTCAACTGAATTACTGCACATATTATTTAGCAAAATCTAGGAAACTGAAGAAATACCAGCAGACTGAAGAGAAGGATATCTGTCGAAGCTGCCAGATAAAGGTAACCGGCAGGAGTATGAACATATTTTTGTAATGTTGCATATCCATTACAGGACGTTACAGTCAACACCAGAATTTTTCAGCTGCTGTTGATGTACTAGGCAAATGTTACGTTCAGTAGTTTGCCATTGCTTTCTGAACGACCGTCTCACATACTCCCGTAAGTTACCAGAGCAGTGCGAACCGCTGCCGATTCTCACAGCTGCTGTTTTCCCCACGTGGATATAAGGGATTACAAACAATATCGTTAACCCCTTGGCAGGGGAGACCGGCCATTACAGAGGAATACAGCTACTGTCAGTTCCTGTGAAAATATTAAACAGGATCATTCTGGAGGGATTACGAGATGCCATTGACAAACAACTAAGAAATGAACAGACTGACTTTCGACCAAATAGATTCTACACTAATAAGATTGTTATACTGCTCATAATAATAGAACAAAGCATCAAACTGAGCTCACCACTTTATATTGGATTGTGGACTACGAAAAGGCCTCTGATAGTATTGACGGGCCATATCTTGGTACATTTATGAGGCATTATGGAATATCACAGAAAACCATTAATTGCTTAAAGCGAACATATATTGACATGAAGAGCAGGGTCCTCTATGAGAGGCAACTAACGGAGGAATTCGAAATAAAAACAGGATTGATGCAGTGGTGCCTTTTGTCCCCCGTGCTATTCTTATTGATTATAGGCTGGATTGTGAAGACCCGCACTGGCAAAAATTGAATCTAGCGGATCCTCTGACAAAGCAGCTCGAGGATCTGGACATTGCTGTCGACATTGCCCTCCTGTCTCACATACGAAATCAGATGCAGGATAAACTAACAATACTAGATGGGGGATCACAACAAATAGGTTAAAATACATAGAGGAAAGATACAGAAAATTTGAATAAATCAAGCAAATGATAACCTGATATACCTTGGGGAAACCTCGATTCAAAGGACAGAATCCTACACATACTTAGGTAGCAATACTGGTAAAGATATCAGAATAAGAATACAGACGGCTAGAGGCGCTTTTACAACACTATAAAATATGTGGATGTGAAAAAAAAAATTAAATTTAGCATGCAACTTAGAATATTAAATTCTAACTTTAAATCAATACTGCTGTGTAGATTTTTAAACAAAACGCACAACAACGAAAACGATTATTAAATCACAAATGTTCATTACTTGGTGCCTGCTCAAAACAGAAGGAATAAAATGGTTTCTCAAAATCACCGATGTGGAGCTGATGGAGAGAATTAGGCAAATATTAATGAACTAAGAGGTGAAGAAAAGATTCTGGCGCTAGATAGGGCATACAGTGAGAAAACCTGAGAAGAATATAACTATAAAATCCGTAGTCTGGAAACCACAGGGCAGAAGAAACAGGGGAAGACCTAAAATCTCACGGTAAAGAGAAGTATAGAAACAGAAATGAACAATATTGGCAGGGCATTGACAGAGGTGCAAGGGATAGCTAAAGATAGAAGTGTTTGGTGTGAGTTGGTCAAGGGCCTATTCCCCAATGGAGGATAGAGAGCAAATTAATACGATGGAGACGAAAAAGAAGCTAATGTTTGGGATACAACGAGTTTAAAGCTTGTGATATATTTCCCAGTCACCTCACATTCTCCGAGAGTCATCACACTGACCCGAATGGAGTACCATATAGGATAATATTACATCAGCCGTTTCAAAACCAAGTGAGGACGAGTGGGCGATTTGAAGTGACAGAAACGATTGGTCTGTAAGACGAGAGGCACCCGCCAGAATCCCTAGGCCAGAATTGGGGTGAAAATCAAGTCATTTCACGCAAAACCGTAGTGATGGCCACTAGCATTTTCTGTAGGAGGTGAAATAGTCCGGTGTTCTGGGCTACCTCAGGTAAGCTTGACCGTAGATATGTGCTAAGATGATTCATGATGTTAAGGCAACACGGTTTTTGTGTATAATGGTGTCAATGTGATGTTTAAACTTCTTAAAAATGATCAAAATCAATGCTCTTGTTCGATAGTGAAATGTAGCCAAGCGCCATGTTTTATTTTTTCATCGCTGCACCTGGCATGTTAAGACCTTTCTGCTAGACATTCTATCGCCATATGCTACAGAATACTATTGCATCCTAAATGCATCTATATATAAACAAGTTTCTCTATGCAATGGAAACACACTCTTTACATGCACAGTCTAGGCATTGTTGCTTCTGCAGATAAAATGTGTTAAGAGTATATCTCTTAAACCCCTTGTACATAGACTCACACCTTTCTGAATGTATATTATGTGAGTCTTTTGTTCACATTTTTTCATGAATATGTTTTGTGAATTCGCCATGTTCTTGTCATGAGAATAAATGATCATTAATAAGGAAAGATATTTGCACCATATACCCACATGTTTGCCAGACGTTGCACGCACAGCTCGCTTCACACAAATGATGCTGATGACTGGATGATTATTACGTTCAGGGCTCTGCCAATTGCCTATTGAAAAATTACACTAAAGCAGTCCATTTCTGAATTTTGCGTACGGAAATTACTTGCAACAGTGCGTAGGTTGGAAAACGTCGTCCTCCAACCCCTTGCTCAGAGAAGAAAGCTGGGAGTGAAAATCTGCGTTTGTGTTCGAACCAGTGCGTATGCTTATTGCATAGCTATCTAAAAGGCTCTAGCATAGTTTCATGAAATAATTTATATGTTTTCATTTGTAATTGTTGTACATTTAATGTTGGTTCGTGATCATTACCATTGTTGCTGGAGGAAAGGTTCGAATTTTCCCCTGATATGAAAAAGGCAAATACATTGATAATGATGATGATGAGAGACATTTGAGAACTAAGTCTAACCCAGAGGAATGAAGACCGGTTTTACATCAAAGACATAGAAGGATGAGATGTTATAATAATGAATTTATCTCAACATATCTTGTCTTGCCGGGCATCAGTCTCAACATCCCTCTGGCTTAACATGCATCTGTCACAACCTGCATCGGTCTCGACAGGCATCTATCATAGTATGCCTTCGTCTCAGCCTGTCTTCATCACAACATGCCTTTATTTCAACCTACCTTCATCACAACCTTACTTCGTCACAACAGGACAACTTGGTTTTATCTTTATGACATTATCTCATCTTACAGTCCTGGTTTCATCAAGAGTTGATCACATCATAACCGTAAAGCATCTAAAGAGAACAGGGTAGTGATCTCATCACTGAGTGGAACCACTCTCCTTCCTCCTTCTATTTCCTTGTTTCTCCTTTACATGTTTATGTTATCACGACATATGAGTTGTATCAAATGCTTTTGTAGTTTGTAATTTGCTTGAACTCAATATGAGCATACCACAATTAATGCTGTTCATTCAGTCCTGGTGATGCAGACTTACTTGCTGATGGCGGTAGAGGTATTATGACCATGCGCATATCCTACCAGATCAATTAGTATTACAGCATTTACCATGCATCCCTCACCATCCCCATCCTCAAGGAGATTGACCTGAGATCTTGTAATCAACGACTGGGAGAACCAGGGATTGAAGACTGCCGTATGCCTCACCATGTATTGCTCAACTTGGGAGAGGACCCTAAAAGAGAAATTGACCCAAGGGATAGACCTTCATTTAAGGGTTCTTCTTCTTCTTCTTCTTTTGTTCGCTTGAAATATGTCTATAACTACAATGTTGTCTCTTGTATCTAGGGGTTTAGACACTCTATCAATATCATTCCAGTCCAGAGGTAGAACAGGAGATGTACCACAATGCTCAGTACCAGCGACACATGAGGTAGAAATACACTGTTCTTAATTTAGTGACTACATCTTTTTCTATAGACTGCATTGTTGTACCTTTGATGAACATTGTATATGAATATGTTTTCACAGAAAGTGATATTGCATGTTGAGCAGAAATCGTTTTCACAGAATGACCCGCACTCCAACCCTTGATTCCCCATTATACTTTTGTGTTTGGAATCAGTCTTTGGGTGATTTCTTGGTGAATGTTATGTGATAACAGTGTATGTTCAGTTCACAAATTATATGTTAAGTGTGTACATCACATGAGTATAGACAACTGGAGACTCCCATGAGGGCGGACAAACTCACACTAGTCCTTTTTAGTATAGAGGATGCCATCTTCTTTAGAGATAGTGGTAAACTTCCGTGGTCTCCACAACTTCGAAATGAGCCTATATTTCTAAATTTCTTGTAAGATACTTGCTTTATCTATAGTAGTCCTCACGTGGGGGTAAACGAGACAAATTCCAGGCTTCCTGAAGAAGGCTACAAAGGGTATGAACCCATCCCAACCGGGATACCCTTATCAATATCCTAGTATACATACTTTCCATCTCACTGAGCTGTGTAAATATTTATATCATTTATTACACATTTTAAATATGCCATTATTAATAACCGTCGCTGAATTTTAAGGGCTAGTGAGACGCGCAGTTTAATAATTCTCCGTCATACCGCGTCGAATGTTGGAAATCAGCTGTTTATATTGGGGTGGTCAATGCCAATCAGAAACATCAATTATGTATATATTGGGCGGTCAACTAGCAATTATAAACATCAATTATTTATATATTATACTGTCAATGTTAATATTTAGCATCAATTATTTATGTATGGGATGTTTAATGACAATCATAAGCGTACATTAATTATACTTGGCCACCCAGTGAGAAACATCACTGTCAAAAGGTTACATGCCATTTTCTATACCAAAGACTTACCAACTGCAGTCTGAAAAATCATTCGACAGCATCTACTTTAGACAATATACACCGCACACATACTATCTATATCCAGAATCCAACACAATTAGATACGGTGTTGTTTACCATACAAGCAAAACTAAGCATTGCATCGTGTCGCGCTGATAGTACACGCAACACTGAGCAGATAGCCGTTACACGCGTCTAAATATTCACTGGCATGTTCGACATTCTTCACAAGTAGCCCAATGTTCCTAAAACAGCTGGCCATGTTGCATGGGCGTGTTGTTCTAGCTATCTCTTTGGGGGATAATCAACGCAGATTTGAGACCTCTAAACAGGGTCGCGATCCATCCAATCAATCAAGTTGTAAAACAATAATGCATTAAGTTTATTCTCTTGTGGGAAGGGACATTACATTGCCCGGCGCTTGGGGTAGTAGGATAGAAATGCAGTAACAAACATGGCATAAGTAGAGGGTTTCAAAGATTTAAAGGTGAGATGTTCCATTACATTGCACCGTGTTTTATCAGTATGACTCGGTTTATTTCCACAGTGCGGCCGGTCGAAAGCGTCGCACAAAGCAAGCGCTACGTTGCTCTACCGAATACCCGCTGGAGTCTAAGAGAAAAGTGCACTTGTAAACCGAATGACAAAATCCAGAAACAAACTCAAAACCTTCGGAGAGAGAGGCAGACGGATTAACAACTTCGCCACGAAGACCACCGTAGTACTAAAGTGATAGAGTAGTAAAGTGATAAAGTAGTCAAATGATAGAATAGAAAAGTGATAATGTTGTCCAGTGATAAAGTAGTCAAGTGATAAAGTAGTCAAGTGAAAAAGTGGAAAGTGATAAAGTTGTCAAGTGATAAAGTAGAAAAGTGATAAAGTTGTCAATTGATAAAGTTGTCAAGTGATAAAGTAGAAAAATGATAAAGTTGTCAAATGATAAAGTAGAAAAGTGATAAAGTAGAAAAGTGATAAAGTTGTCAATTGATAAAGTTGTCAAGTGATAAAGTAGAAAAATGATAAAGTTGTCAAATGATAAAGTAGAAAAGTGATAAAGTAGAAAAGTGTTAAAGTTGTCAAGTGATAAAGCAGCCAAGTGATAAAGTAGTCAAGCTTTGTGGTTTATTAGATTATATGGTGTTAACCAAATATTTTATATCCCAATCTGTACTCGGTTGATGATGAGGTCTATATCACGAGGACGTCTTTACTTCGCATAAAATTTCCTGGTACTCCTATTAGACAAGGTCAACCTGGGAACAAAAATCGGGTTTTAGAAAATCCCCGCCTCGAGGGTGTTTGAAACACATAACCGTGGGCTGCCAGGTAAGCTTGCTAATCGCTGCGCTATTGCGGCTCACGAAGTATTAAAGCAAGGCTGTAAAACAGTGGATCGTAAGTGTGTAAATGATTATTTTCCGTGCACGCGGATTCCTCCAAAAGTGCTCCGGTCTCTTCCTCTCAGTGCCGCCTGGCCCTGAACGTGTAATTAACATAGACGTATATTGTAGACATACAATTATGCACGTATAGTGAATGATGTACGTGACGGCAACCTATGACGCGACTTCAGTTCGTTAACAAAAAATGACTAGTACAGTAATTTCAGCCAGGGAAACTCTAACGAGGAGCCACGTATACTCTGACAGGAGACCTGAGGGTATCCTGCTTAGGTATGCAGCTAGTAATCATCTGTAATCAACAGGTAATTAATATTAACCGCGTTGTCAGGTCGCATCTCGTGCTAGAAGAACGGTTTCAGACGGCACACAGGGCAAATATTATTAAACTGAAAGGTGCAATAGAACTATAGCTCAGTTTTCATTATCATCATTATCATCGCCATCATATAACATGCACTTTACAGATTGTCGTTATATTCCCGGCTTGTCAGAATGTTTCTCCAGCCCTTGCCATTTCTCTTGCCTCACGCACCCTCATGACTGGGGTTTTTGCCATCTTCGTGCTGCTGGACCCCTGCCTCCTCTTCCAGGATTCACGCCTTCCTTCAATGCTCTTTCCACGCCACTTTGACGTCAACCCATGTATTTTCTTCTTTGAACTCTTCTTTCCAAACCTCTATAACATTTAATATAGCTAAAGTATTTCAGCTTCCGAAACACGATTCTCTTTATGGGCAATTGTTTTTTCGATATTCAGGTCTTGAAGATTGTCAGTATTTGTTTTCTTCCGGAACTACAATATTCTTGTAACACCTGGTGCAGCAGTGGGGGGGGGGGGGGGGGGGGGAAACACTCTGGTATGCTTATTTACAGGGGTACTGCTTCTTCGCGACAGTGCCAGACCCTTACGGCTTCCTTAACCAGGGAGAAAATTGCTCAGTTAGAATAGATTCTTCTTGAACATACGGCTTATAGCCCCGACCTAGCCCCAAGCGATTTCTCTCTCTTTGGTTCTCTAAATAGCCACCTTGGCGGCAAACAATTTCTCGAGAGCGAAGAAGTTGAACGTGAGATTTGAAGTTGGCTTTAAAAACTCAAGTCCCTACCAGGAACTTGCTGTGGGTTTGTGAAGTGTTATAAATACTGTATGCCTGAATGCAGGGAGAAATGGGTGGTCATTGTTACCATCCTATAGCAAACGTCAACAGTTGAAAGCGAACCCTTTCGCGAACCCTTTCCCAGCCGCGCTCAAAGATCTCTACTGGGGCAACTGGTAACAGACAGAAAACACTGACTCCAGAAGCGAAATCCTATCTACGCAAGCAGAAGTAGCTACATCACTACATCGTAAGGGCTCTAATTATAACCGATCGAAAACACGACTGTTGAACGGGGCGGAAACATGTTTTCTCAAAATTGGATTAGATTTGATCATACGATGGTATAAATCACTATTTTCAGGGATTATTTAAGTACAGTTATAACGGGTATTTAATTTTGCATCTCCTACGGTTGTTTACATACTATTTTATGATTTTCTTACTGACATAATGTGCGTTAAAATCTATACCGTGATTAGCACCCACTCTTCTCTGGATAGAGGCGGTCTCCGCATATCTAGACGACCTGAACGATCATACATCTGGTTTTAGAGATAAAACGCAATTTTCCAGTGGGTTCAGAGCCAATTAACTATTACAACAATCAAAACTTGAAGCAAATCGGCAATCGCTTATATGTTAACAAGAGAAATAGTCGTAGTGAATTATATATTACGTGGTAGGTCTCTTGTGTATCTATGGATGTAATATTGATATATTTCTCTTATAGAACGATACCTTACATAAGCAGCCTATGGAGAAACAGTCTTGTCAGTAATAAAATGTTGATAGCGTTCATTGTTTGGCCATATTACTCATAAAAACTTACTGGAACTTTGACGTCTTGACAGACGATAGTTTGTTATATTGTGACACACACACACACACACGCACGCACGCACGCACGCACGCACGCACACACACACACACACACACACACACACACACGCGCGACATAAAAGACTACAGCCCATGTTGGAAAGGCCAGGTATGGAGTTATAGTTCTGCATATCACAGAGCCTAGGTTGAATTCTAGAGACCATGTGTTGCCCATGCAGCTTGATCCCTCTCTCGGCCTTCCTAGTTTACACCAATATATCTGGAACAAAGCAAGCTACGGAAGCTGCCATATCAGCAAAGAAAAGCTCTAACTGTCCGCCTGTCGGAGTTTCGATCCTAGACTAGTTGCCAACCAAAGCTTAGGGCTGATGTCCTGCCTTAACGTTTAGTAGTCTTTTGGTTGCATTTCCTCGCAGCAGGATAACGCTTGTACCCTTCCAGTTGCGCTCCTCCGCCATAAGGCCTTTGTCACAATTTGGGGTGTCGATTGGTGAGCGCCACCCAACATTCGGCACTAACAGAAAGCAGATAGTGCCGTTTAAAATCATACAGTAGCTCAGTAATATCTGCCAAGACCTGGCATTTTACTTATAAGGTTTCTTTGTCGAAAATTATGCTCTCACGTACAGTTGCACACAAGTGGCGAATTGGCGGAAGAATAACAATTATTTTCTAATAATAATACTCTTCGATACCACCCACACCCCTTTCCCTTCCACCTTTTTTTCTCTCTGTATATGTACGTGTTGTTAAAGACAGGAAACAGTGGATCAACTTGTCGACCAACTCATCTGTCGCAAAAATTCCACAACCCACGGAGGTAATTTTGGGACAGATAAATAATGTGTATAATATTATTTTATAAAATACCACAAAAATAAATAAATCAAACAAGAGTTCGAAAAAACAAGCCCTGGCGCCCCATGATGCATTTTCACTGAATTCTACGAATTGATTGGCTAACCTCAAGAGCGCTCTTATTTTTTCAAAGTGTATAAAGACGGCTGTTGATTATCTTGTGAAGGGCTCCTGTATCTTCAAAGGAATCTACAAGAGCGTTAAAAACATGAAACAGTAAAACGCCTTAAGTGGCTGCCTTTTGATAGCCAACAAACGTCTGAGCATCCGACCATCCAATCTTCATCATTGTCAACAGTGATTCCATGTCTGTCAAACGCTAACTAATGCTTCCGGACTTTTATCTCATTCGTCTGAAGAATATTTTAAGAACGTAAAGCGTTCTTTTTGTACGCTTTTAGAGATATCGTGTATATGGTGCTGGCTCAATATTGTTATAGCCTAGTCGACACGTTAGTTTTTCTTCTTCTTCTTTCGTTCGCCTGAAATATGTTTATAACTGCAATGTTGTCTCTTGTATGAATCTAACAGTCTTTTTTAGTTCACTCAGCCGTCCACAGAGTTTAGTGGTGATGTGGTTAATGTCACGACGGCCGCCTTTACTGTTTATAACTACTGTGATATATTGTATTTTCACAAACGTAATATCGCGTCATTTATTTCCAGGACGACAAAATCAGAGTTCACCACCAACAATACTAAGTTTGTTTCATATTACTACAATCCCATATTTTACAAGGACAGCCTCATGGTCCACGGGAAAGTAAAAACACGAAACGGAGAAAGCTGAGATATAAACAGCTACAATCGGTTTCCGGCCACCAGCACAAAACAAACATATCCGACGAACAGAGCGGAACCAATAAAACTAGTAGGAATTGGGACTAACAATCCACACAACTACGGCTCTCAACAATAACCACAGCTGATGAAGCAGGTTAGACGAGGCCGAATTTGGAATTTTTTTTTGGAAAATTGGAATTGGAATTGGGTTTCCGGCCTCATTGTACCAACAAAACAGCGACTGGTCACAAACCAAGATGTGCCTGTGGAATGGTAGCTTCTTAACTCCCCACGACTAAGTGGGAAAATTGTCTAAAGAGAAGAAGGACCATACATCCAGCAGCCGGTATTTAGAAACAACCAAATCTATGACCTTACTTCTTGGTGATGTCAACTGTTGACACGTGTTGTGAAGCCGTCTTGTTCGGATGAGGTAGTGGTCATTATCCAGACCTGACTTTGTGAATGCAGCACTTTGTGAAAGTAGTTGTAGCAGCTTGACTGAATGCAGTAGCCACTTAACTGAGTGAGGCAGCTGAGATAGTGAGGCCAAATACTATTCCACAGCAACTTCCTGCAAATTTTCACCACCCTTCCAGGACAGGTATTAAATATCCTTTTTCCTAAATATAGGTGGAAGGAACACAGTGAGCCAAAAGATTAAATAAAACCGGGGGGAAAAATAAAAGAACTCTCCAGAATATTCTACACTGCATGCTACCGAGATCCAAGAACTGGATGGGAAACCAACCAGGGTGTACCCAGTCTTTCCACAGATTAGGCCAGCAGAAGAGGCCCAATATATATAATTAAGAACGGATGCAACTCTGAGGACCATGTATGATACAGTGGCACAGCCAGGAGATAGATAATTAGTTAGAGATGAATATGTAAATAATCTGCTAATTGTACTGCATTGATTGTTGTATGTTATTACATGTATATGCACCAACTTCATTTATATAGATATAATAAATGATGAAAATTACTGGGTTTTTTTACTCTCTTTTGAGAGTTCTCTTGTCATAGTAAAATTGTTGTAAGCAATTACCCTAGATTAATTATTTAGTTGGTAGGAGAGGCAAGGAACCATCCCTAAGGACATTTGGGATACTCAGTAAAAATGTCAATTTTTCCTTAAGGTATTCCTTGATTCTCCAATACTCTATTTAATGGTCTCAAATCATTGAGTCAGTGACAGCTAAATTAATATTAATGGGCAGGATCACATTGAGAAAGAGGAACTCTGGATCCTTGATCTCTTTGGGGTTGAGCCATCAACTATTTATCCGACAACTACTCCCGTTTTAGGCTGGTTCGCCCTGTCAGCCTAGGTCAATTTTTAAAATCCGCCACCCTCCTGGTGGGAATTCGAATCCATTACTACAGGGCCAGCAAGCGAGGTCTAGCCACTGCGCTAAAACTGCTCCCGGTGTCAGAGTTACCATTGGAAAATATATAACTGTACGCTATATCCACACTGATGCTCGAAACTCTCACGTCAGTGTCGCGACAACACTTCCCTGAGAGAACAGAAGGTATCACAAATATGCTGTTGATAACCATGTGATCATTATCATAAGGCATGAGAAATATACTATGCATATACATGTGTTCATTATTGGAAGGTATGACAACATCGAACAATTAGTATAATGAGCCACATCACGAAGATTTTGCTAAGAATTATCATGCAAAGAGATACAACCCGAAATAGGAGAAGAACAATGTGGGTTTGTAGAAGGCAGGGGTACAGTATATGCTGTATATATGCTGAGAACATTAATTAAACATTCTAAAGAAGTAAACAGAGACCTACATCTTGCTTTATTGACTATATAAAAGCTTTCCATAAAGTAAGACATGTCGACATGATAAAGATGCTTGCAGATCTACACATTGATGGGAAAGACATTTGAATTGTAAAAAAACATATATTGGAAACAACAAGCTGTCATAAGGATTGATAATGAAGTAAGTCAATATCAACCTATTAAGAGAGGTGTGAAACAGGAATGTTGCCAGGGCTCAGCTTGATAATATATTATTCTTCTTGTTGATACTGCAGCTGAACTCCGTGGTCTTATATTGGTGTTTGTTAATGAAGTCATTGGTCCTGTCCTACAGAGCATAATGGAGTCACCCATAGCTGACATCGTCGACACCGACCAATAGTGTTGTTTGGAGCTGATATAATTCATTTCGATTATATATGTGACTTCTTTCTCTTGAGCCCAGCTCCCGTAAACGTTATCTTGAATATTAGACATTATATGTGAGTACCGCAACTCTCTGATGTTCCCCTCTCAGTATTACACTTGATTATGTGAAACTGCCATTCTTTACTACGGAGCAAACCCACACTGTGCACACGTAGAACGCAACTCACATCGGTTTTTCACAATCTATTGGCTAATCACGAAATCCACTTCATTTATAAGCGCAATTACTCAACGTTACCAGTTAACAGAACAATTTAACAAACACAACTAACAACACGCTAGTGGCGGCGCAATTTGTGGTCCTGCTACTTGAATCAAAGAACCAGGTCCAGGCTTGACCATGGCTCTCGCCCAACTGATTGCCTCGAGGAGACGCTGTCCCTCACTTACGATTCGCCTGGCCAACCTCGTGCAAGGCGTTAATCTGTAACCGCTCGATCTTCATGCTGAATTGCGTGAAGCTCTATATTCTATCAATTCACTATTCCATGACCTACAATAGGATCATGGCAGTAATGTCTCCAGATATTGTTTCTCCGTACAGTGAAAATATTTTCAGAAATGTAGAAGATATGAAATGAATCATCATTGGAGGACGACACATCATTAACATTATATATGAGGATGATGTTGTTGGTCCATCAAGAATGATGATGACCATTCATTTCATCCAGTGGGGTTGAAAGTATGGAGCCGTGAGTTCTAAGATGGCTGATAAGGCCTATTTTGGCTCGGAATGTTCTTTGACAATGTGGACAAAGAATGCTTGACGTTTCTGGAGGTGGATTTTCTGCAGTGGTTTTTCAGTTCTGTCTTTTCTTCACAGCTCTTGCAGTCCTGGTTGCCTCACAAGTGACTGCACCCTTGCGTAACGATGTACGCCACGAATTTCGGTCTCTGGCTGCAGTCTCCCAGGTGTCATGATTAATTCCAAAAGCATTCAGTGAGATTTTCAGAGTGTCTTTAAAGCGTTTCCTCTGGCCGCCTTGGGAGCGTTTACCACAACGCAACTCGCCGTAAAAAATTCGTTTAGGGAGCCTGTGATCTGGCATGCGAGTCAAGTGACCAGCCCAGCGAATCTGATTCTTCATTAGTAGAGTGTGGATACTGGGCATGGACTCTCTTTCTAGGACTTCAGTGTCTGGGATCATGTCTTGCCATTTAATCTTCAGTAACTTCCTAAGGCAGACTGTGTGGAAGTGGTTTAATTTCCTAGCGTGTCGCTGATAAACAGTCCAGGTTTCACAAGCATATAGCAGTGTGGATAATACAACTGCTTTGTAGACTTTCAGCTTTGTTTGCAGGCTTATTCCATTTCTGTCCCATACATTCTTGTACAGTCTGCCAAAGGCCGCGCTGGCCTTGGAGATTCTTGCATTCACTTCATCATCAATTGTGGCAGCTTGTGACACAGTACTGCCAAGATAGGTGAATTTGTCCACAACACTTAGACTATGACCATTCACTTTGATATTCGGCACGGTGTGATTATTCCCTGGAGCTGGCTGGTACATAACTACAGTTTTCTCCAAATTGATATTGAGCCCAAAGTTGGCACAGGCATGTGAGAAAGCTGAAACATTATGTTGCATGTCCGCCTCTGAGTTGGCGTATAGAGCGCAATCATCAGCAAATAGGAGCTCTCTGACGGTGTCGCTGTTAATTTTGGTTTTAGCTTTCAGCCTTCTGAGATTGAATAACTTTCCATCCATGGATGATATGGATGATGAGGATGATACAGTATTTATTGCAAACAATGAGCAGGATCTGTAACATTTAGTAGATGTGGTTGTTGCACACAGTGAACAACTTGGGTTATAATTAAGTTGTAAGAAGACACAAATTATGGTCGTTACTGGGAAGAGGGAAAATACTTCAATGTAATATCAAGTAGATGGGGATATTCTTAAAGGTATCCTTTTACAAAATAGGAAACATACTGACCAATAAAAGGATGTGATTTGCAACGAGAAAAAGTGTGTTGAGGAGCTACATAGAACCCGTGCCTTTGTATGGCTGCGAAGCGTGGACAATGGGCAAACAGGTTGAAAATCATCTGATGGCTGTGGAAATGTGGTTTCTGAGGAAAATGCAAAGAATAACATGGACAGATAGAAAAGCCAATGACGACCAAGTCCTATAAGAAACAAATGAAAATCATGAACTGATTAGCCCAAGGGTGTCCCACTATACATATACATGTGTTTTTTATCGGAAGGTGTCAGAAATATACTATACATATACATGTTTTCATTATCGGAAAGTATCGCAAATATACATTTGTTTCATTATCATTAGGTGTTACAAATACGGATAAAACAAAGTTGGAAGCAAATGTACTTATCAAAGGACAGAAATTACAGAAGACAAGTCGTATTTAATAATAATTTGTGTGTTATTATGTGATGTGATTGTGCCGTTTTGTTTTTTTTTATTTGTTCGCATATCCTATACAAGACACAGCTGTCAACATCAGTATCTTTCAGCTGATTGTTGATTTCTTGGCAAGATTACGCTCAGTAGTTTGCCATTGCTTTCTGAGCGGCCGGCTCACATACCCCTAAGTTACCTACGCGGAGAGAACCGCTACCGATTCTCGCAAATGTCACGTTACTCACGAGAGTATGCGGGATTACGGAGAAAGTCGTGTAACCCCTAGACCAGGCAGACGGCTGAAATATAACGTGAACGGCAGAAGTTAATGAATGTCACTTGTATTTAAGGATTGTATGGTAATGTCCTATAAGTTAATTGTTCTTAGTTGTGTAATTCGTTGGTTTCCTTGTATAGGAAGATAGTTTTGTGATGTTTCTGCGCTCTTTGGAAAAGCAATGTTTACCTGAGGTAACATTGCTATACGCATGGTCACTTTGTTGAGGACGAAGGCAATGTGATGAAAAAAATTACAACAACATTGCTCTACAACAACGAAACAACTCATTATAGTGTCATGCCGGTTAGGGTGGGCAGTCATATTTCCCCATCTTACACGATCACCAGAGTCGTGGATCACCTACGTGTTCTTGTCTCGACCATGCCAAGTGGCTAGGCCATCAAGATATTTACTTTTCTGGCCTTCCTCTTATTCTTTTCCCCTCATTCTTGACAGTTGTCACCAAGTTCTCTAGTTTATTTCTTCACACAACGTGTCAAAAATATTGTTATTGTCTCATCTAATTTCTATAATCAGTTTACGGTTTTAATAGCTTCTTGTAGGACTTGCTCATTAGTTTGTTTGTATGTCCAGGGTATTCTTTGCATTTTATTCAGAAACCACATTTCACTGCCATTATATGCCCCCCCCCCCTTTTTCCTCCCCCCCCCCCCCAGCTTGTCTGCTCATTGTCCGCGTCTCACATCCATACAAAAGTGCAGGTTCTATGTAGCACTTCAGCACTCTTTTTCTCGTTGCAATTGACATATTTTAATTGGTCGGTATGTTTTCCATGTTGCAAACGACGTTACAAATAAACAAAACAACTAAAGCGATTACAACCTATGTAGATTGAAAGACAAAGAACATTATAGTCTACTTATAAAGCATGGATATGTCCTATAGCAACAAACGCGTGC
The DNA here is from genome assembly GCA_963921405.1 of Cepaea hortensis. NCBI lineage: Eukaryota > Metazoa > Mollusca > Gastropoda > Stylommatophora > Helicidae > Cepaea > Cepaea hortensis. The sequence goes on from OY992888.1 coordinate 33,255,370, forward strand.
GAAACTTGGATGCTCGACAATTTAGCTAAAAAGCGTATATCAGCATTTCGACATAAATGTCACAGAAAGAGTATTAAAAATTCATTGGGCGGAAATGAGAACACAGATCTACCCAACAAGAAATCAATATTGACAAAGATTGGTTATTAAGATAAACAAAAAACGAGGGGAAATGAAATAGGTTAGACGTGTAAACAGACATGAAAATCTGTAAAAGATAATTATTGAGGAAATGTGCCAAGGACACCACATTGATATATGTTCATTATCGGATCGTATCAGAAACATACTAAACGCATATGTTTGTTATTGCAAAGTATCAGACATGTATGTTACATAGATATATGCATAGTATCAGACCGTTTTATAAATACACTTTATATGGTAACAAAAGTTACTTGCGTGTCCTTTACAAAATGTTGCAATCAACCAAAGCATTTATCATTTCGTGATTTACGAGGCATTTATATTTTCAGTAGTATGTCACTGTGTTCTGCCGGTCTCCCTGGCTGAGGTGTTAGCAGCTTTCTCCTTAACCCTGAATATTCTCGTGGTTGACGTGAGCGTACGAGAATTGGAAGCGGTTCGAGTCGCGCCAGTGACTTATAAGAGTATGTAGCCGGTCGCTCAGAAAGTCGTGGCGTGCTGATGAACAGAACAGAACAGAACAGAACAGACTTTATTTTCAAAGGGTAACAAATTGGGCACGCAGGCCCGTCTTACATTCGGCCCTTCCAATCATTCATCTTTCTTTCATCAACAGTGCATAGGAAAAAAACATTGTCACATGAATTTTGTAAACATAAACAATGCATATTACTATGTTATGAGACACATCCACCACCCACCCACACATCCTCCATTCACTCCAACTTCCCCACCCAACCACACACACATAAAATACATTCCCCCACCCATCCACCACATCCCTACACCTACACATCTCCCCACCCACACACACCTCTCACCCACCACACATCCCATCCACCCACACCCAAGCACACATACATTCAATAACCCACACATCCCCCACCTACACACATCTCCCCACCCACTCACATATCCTCTACCCGTCCCATTTCCCACCAACAATCACTCACCCAATATCCTCCTCCACCCACACACCTCCAACCACCCAACCAAACACACATTCCTCAGCCACACACATGTCTCCCCGTCAACTCACATATTCCGCACCTACCCACACACAAATTCCGCACTCACCCACATAATCTCCCATCTCCCCCAGCCCACTCACAGATCCCGAGCCCGCACCTACAAACATCCCCCACCATCTCCTAACCTGCACACACTCACCCACCCACATATCCTCTACCCACCCACATATCCTCTACCCACCCATCCCCCAACCACACATCCCTTAACCACACACCCTTACTCATATACAATCACCCACCCACACATCCTCTACCCAACCACACATCATCCACCCAACCACACATCCTCCATCCACCCATTCCCCCAGCCACACATCCCTTAACCACACACCCCTACCCATATACACACACATCCCCACCCACACACAATCTCCCCACCCATACAAACATCCCTCACACACATACCCACCCACCAACACATTCCCCATTCAGAAACACACACCTCCCATCCACGCAGACACAACCCATACATTCATCCCCTCACACATCCCTAGACACACGTACTTATCCCTCAACCACTAACACCCACACATCCCTTACCCACTCATCAACACATACATCTCCTATCTACCCACCCACACTCACACATCCCAACCACCCATCTAAGCACACATCCCCCACCCTCACACACATCCTTCACCCACCCACACCTTCACCCACCCACACAAACATCATTTAACCACACCCAGCTCCCCTCCCACACAATACCACACCCACACACATCCCAAAGACACATCCCTCACCCACACACACATCTATCCACACATCTCCTACCCATCCACACATCCCCCAACTACAATCACCCTCACTACCCACACATACATCCTTCATTCAGCCACACACACCCCCACCCACACACACATCTCCAAATCCATCACCCACACCCATCATGCACCCCTCCCCCAACCCACACACCCCCACACACATTCACCCACACATCTCTCACCCACACACACTCCCCACCCATCCACCCAAACATCCCACATCCATACACATCCCTCACCCACACACACATTCCCAAACCCACAGCCACCCCCATCTGCACACATCTCCCACCCACCACATATCCCCACACCCACATCTCCCCACCCACACATATACCCCCACCCATCCCATAACCCACCATCAATCATCCACCAACATATCCTCCTCCATCCACTCACCCACAACCACCTACACAAACACACATCCCCACCCACAAACACATCTCCCCATACACCCATACATCTGGCACGCACCCACACACAAATCCCCCACCCATCCACACACAATCCCCCACCCACCCACACAAACCCACCCCTCCCACCCACACATCCTGAGCCCACCCACACACATCACGAATCCACCCACACACACATCCCCCGATCCCCCAACCTACTATTATGATCAAACTCCCACACTTTACACACACATACAGTGACGATTGTCGTGAGCATTGTCGCAAAATTGTAAAGAAAATGGAGAAAAATTGTACATATACATTTTGTAACTTAAAAATTAGTGATGCAATTCAACTCTCTCTCTCTCTCTCTCTCTCTCTCTCTCTCTCTCTCTCTCTCTCTCTCTCTCTCTCACTCTCTCTCTCTCTCTCTCACTAACGCTCTCACTCACATTACAGTAATGTTATATTATACATGATAAAATCAAGTGTCCTACATACAAAATGATAATGTGAAAGATGAAAATACACAAAAAATATGGAATGGCATGTTACAGGACATGATGCGAGCACTGAATTCTCTCTCTCTCTCTCTCTCTCTCTCTCTCTCTCTCTCTCTCTCTCTCTCTCTTACACAGGCACACACACATTCCCCACACACACACATATCCCTCACATACACACCCATACATACATCCTCACATCTAGACAAATACTTGATGCCTCACATGATCACTGAAGCTAATAAGAACAAACTCCCACACTTTACACACAATTGAGACACTGACGATTGTTGTGAGAATTCTCGCAATTGCAAGAAGTGGAGAAAAAAATGTACATATACATTATGTAGCGTAAAAATTAGTGATGCAAATCAACTCTTTTTTTTTTTTTTCTCCCCCCCCCTCTCTCTCTCTCTCTCTCTCTCTCTCTCTCTCTCTCTCTCTCTCTCTCTCTTGCGCTCTCTTTACATACACACACTCTCACACTCATTCACTCTCTCTCTCTTACTTACACTCACTAACTCTCTCACTTGCTTTACAGTAATTTACAAGAATTCATTTTATGCATGTTAAAATCAAGTGCATCAAAATGATAATATGAAAAACATGAGAATACACAAAACATATGGATCAGCATGTTAGATGACATGCGTGCGCTCAACTCTCTCTCTCTCTCTCTCTCTCTCTCTCTCTCTTCTCTCTCACACACATGTACATACACACACCCACACACATCATACCCACGCAATACACACACCTGCACACATCCATATACTTACTCACACGTACTCACATAACACCCGAATATACACTCCCTCGCATACACTGCATGCATGCACACTTACACATACAAAGATATACAATACATACACGAGCACACACACACAGACTCATCCATACACACATACACACACGCACATGCATATAAACGCATATAAACACATGAACGCACACTTTAACACACGTACAGACATACACACAGAGTCACACACAGATACACACATGTACACACATATACACCCATACACACATCCAGACATGCACACACATACATTACACTTTCTCATGCACTCTCTCATTCACCCACGCTCTCTTTTTTACCCACTCACTCGCTCTCACACTCACTCATTCGTGCACATACACGCATACCCACAAATTCTCTCTCACTCACTCACGCTCCCTTACTCACTCATTTACTCTATGACTCTCTAACTCACACTCACTCACTAACTTTCACACTCTATCACACAGACAGGCAGACACACAACACACCCACTCTCTCAGATTCACTCATTCTCTAACTAAATCTCTCACACATATGTCCACACACTCACTCACTTTTACACTCACTCAGGCACACGCGCATGCATACTCTCTCACTCTCTCTATCATACTAATTCTTCCACTCACACTCTTTCTCACTCACTCCCTCACCCACTGTCTCGTTCACACACATACAGTGAAGAATGATAGTGGAAAAATGATACTAGTAGGTGACTTATGGAGGCATATAGTCGGTATGAAGTAAGTATTGAAAGAGTTTTCGGTTGAATGTGTAGGGACTCATTGGTGTTTTCAGTTCTGTTGGAAGGCTATTCCACAAGTGAGCACCAGAATATGCGAAACAAGTTTTGTATAAGTCTAATCTAGGCTTAGGAAGCTGTAATAAATTTAAGCGCTTACTGTTCATTGCATTAGATTGAATTAACGGTAGAAGATACTCTGGGGTATTTTCAGATATAATTTTATTCACTAATTTGGCTTTGTTAAAAAGGAAGCGCTTTTGAAGTGGTAGAAGTCTTAGATGGCTGTATAACTTATTACTTTCAACGTGCTTTATGCTAGAAACTAGACGTATAGCGCGGTTTTGAAGCGAACACAATAGTTTCATATTAGATTTAGGGCAGCCATCCCAGACTGTGGAACAATAATCGAGAGGTGATTGGATATAGGATGCATAGAATATTTTACGTGTGCTTTCATCCAAAAAGTGTTGAATTTTAGCAAGTTGGTAAACTTTTTGTGCTATTCTCTTGGTAAGGGCGTGAACATGAGGGCTCCAGTTTAAATGTCTGTCAATTAAAAGACCTAATGTTTTATGTTCATTTACATTAATTATAGGTAACGTGTCCACGTGGAGCTCGAGCGGTGTCCCAGTTATGGCTAGGGTCTGTAGTTTTTGTCTGGTCGTTATTAGCATGGATTTGGTTTTGTCGATGTTAATTAACATGCGATTTTCATTGCTCCATCTACTAAGGTTGTCAAGATCGTTTTGTAAAGAGCTCTCTAAGTCACAAAGGCTCTCTTGACTTGTGTAAATAGTGCAGTCGTCCGCAAATAGATCACACGAAGTATTGAGGTATAAAGGAAGATCGTTAATATACACTGCAAAAAGCAGCGGACCTAGTATTGAGCCCTGAGGCACCCCAAAATTAAGTTGTGTGGGTCTTGATAGACAGTTATTGAAGGACACTACTTGTTGTCTGTCTGATAAAAATGACGTAATTAGGTCCACCATATTGGTGCCAGTCTTCATGTGTTTTAATTTTCTAATTAAAATATCATGATCTACCATATCAAAGGCCTTTTTAAAGTCTACAAATACTGCTCCACAAATGTTGCCATTGTTGATACAAAGATGCCAGTTATCGGTCATTTTTGTAAGGGCACTATGGCAAGAATATTTAGGTCGAAACCCAGATTGACTGTCAATTATTAGATCGTTGTTAATTAAATGATGTAGTGTTATTTTATGCATGTGTTTTTCTAATGCTTTGATAGCGACGATAGTAAGGAAATAGGTCTATAATTACCCAAGACGCTAATATCAGTTGAACCATTTTTAAGTAGAGGATACACTTTAGCAACTTTAAAGGCAGATGGAAAGTAGTTTTTGGATAGGCACTGGTTATATATGAACGTTAAAGACTCACTAATAATAGGTGCAGCACACCGAAGAATTCTATTACTGATACCATCTAGGCCTTCTGAATTTGTTGCTTTGAGATTCGAGAGATATTTATATACTTCTGCAACAGACATCAAGGGAATCTCAGGGGGAATATTTCTAGAGCACTTCCCTTCACTGAATGATGACAGTGAACTTAAATTACATACTGAGTCTGGTATTGAGGACTTTAGATTCTCTATTTCTGATTGAAAGAAGTAACTGAAATCCTCGCATGTTATAGAGTTTGGTATTGCTGACTCTGAAGAGTGTTTCTTGTTGGTTAGCGAGTTAATAGCCTTCCATATATTTGTATTATTTGATTTATCTACAATTAAATTTTTGAAATGATCTTTCTTTATCCTACGAATTTCATATTTAACTTTATTTCTTAGTCTGCGGTAATTGATAAAATCTTTATTTTTGTGTGCTGTATCTCGTTCTCTCATGATTTCGAGAACTTCGCTAGTGACCCACGGGGACTTATGTTGATTCTTGACTCGAACTTCTTTGACTGGCACATGTTTATCAAATACATTGTAGACTGTCTTTGTCCAGTAAGCTAGTGCATCATCCGGATCAGGAAGTTGGTAAACATGTTCAAAGGCTGCATTTTTTAAGTCGTCTAAAAATAAATTTTGGTTGAGAGCTTTAAAGTTTCTAAATTTGATGCTTAAATGTTTATTTTTAGGAGTTTTGAACCCAATTTTCGACCATGTACAACATATTGGGTAATGGTCACTAACTGCACTAACAGGAACAGAACATTCGGTAATATTAACTGGACAAGTAACATATATATGATCAATTATAGTTGAGGAGGTGTCTGTAACTCTTGTGGGACGATTTATTAGTTGTTTGAAATTGTAAGATAGAATGATATCTTCCTATGTCTGGTTGGATTTAGTAATATCTATGTTAAAGTCACCTAATATCATAACTTCTCTACCTGCTGTAAACACCCTATCCATCATTGTAGTGAAACAGTCATACCAACTATACCCAGCACAGGGATTTCGATATAGGTATCCAATGAGAAACGATTGCTGGCTGACTGGCTTCACCTCTAACCAAACACATTCTATCTCTTCTATCTCGAGATCACTTCTACGGGAACAGTTGAGAGAATTTGAAATGTATACAGCAATACCTGTCTCTAATTTTTGATGTGCGTCTCTTCGAATTACTTTAAACCCCTTAAGAGAGATTTCAGAGTCGGTTATTTTGTCGTTGAGACGACTTTCTGTGATTCCAAACACGTGGAACTGTTTGCACAGTATTACTGAAAGCTCAGGTAATTTATTGAGCAAATGATAGATGTTGAGATGGCCTATATGTAGACCATCTTTGTTGAGCCACTGATCGTGATTGGCGAACATTACACAATGAAAAGATGATGTCGCTTGTGGTAGAACAATTTCAGAGGTTTTGAAACTTTATTTAGTGGTAGTTACGACTATTAGAGGGGATAGGAAAATGTCTGTGATGGAGTGACATCATTAAAGCTTGGTGCAGGGCTGCAGGATTGTATTGCATTAGCTGTTGAAGTTGACAATTCCACTGATAAGAGTGTGGATTACCGTCCAACGAGGGACCACTGCTATGAGAGCTACTGGAAGTGCCTACATTGGAAGCAGGCATCGGGGGCACCGCAACATTGTTTATCGGTGACCCCTTTGACATGCTAGGTGGAGACTGTTTTATGGGCAAGGGAGGAAACAATGCACCATAGTTAGCAACATTGGGATTGGAGCCTGGGTCGCTATTTACAGCCTTGTATTCCTGGGGAATAGGCAAGGGTGGTGTGAGCAGAGGTTGAGTGTTTTCTGAACACTGAGAGATGGCTACAGCCGGAGGTGAAGATCGGTTTACTCCTGTAACTGAAACTGGTTCTAATTGTTGTGTACGTTCGGGATATTTTATGTTCTTCGCTAGTATGCTAGTTCCTAATTTTGAACAATGTAGTTGATCCTTATATAGTTTTTTCTTGGGAGCCCCGGACGGCGATGTGAAATACGGGGTATTATTAATGAAAGCATTGTTAGTTTCTTGACAAAATTTATGTAGAGTCAGATTGCCAGCATCGGCAGTGCGGCGCTGGAATCCATAACATGGCAGTATGATTGATGAAAAGAAAATAGATGCTTTAGGAAATTTCTTTCGCAACAACATCTCCAATGTTGCGAGTTGTGAGGTGCTTATGATGTGATTGTTCATAATATTGTTGACACCGATATGGACTGTTGTTCTTCTAATTCTATCATTCACCTTGAATTTCCGCAGTGTAGAGGTCAGTCTGTCAATGTCAGCTCCTGGTAGCGGGTAGATCGCGGTAGTTTCGCTGTCAGAAGATGACATGCGGTCACTATAGATTCCCTTGAGCAGAGAGTCTCCAATGACGACATGATTTGCACTGTCATCCATTGTTATTTCACGCTGTTGACGCGCCCGTTTGATTTCTTGCCACTGATCGCTGTCATCTTTCATGCGTTCTTGTTTATTATAGTCGTTGCTTGTTTGGGCTGGTTGTTGATGCTCAGTAGTGGTAGTGGCTGAGCTCTTTAACTTCTCGTCTGCTGCTGGAGAGTCTACACTTGAGGCCTGGGACCTATTGCTGACACGCACATCAATGGGGTAGATGGATGGTGCACGTTCTACAGGTTTAGTAGTGTTGCAGCCTGTGGAAACTAACTGCATGTCATTTTGCGACGAACATCCACTGGTCATACACACCTCTGCAGCATTATGAATACTTCCTGTTTGTGCACTTTTGTCAAATGACTGTGCACTCTTTAGTTTTAAGGCATGGATTGTTGTTTTAAAGGTGTCCTTCTCTTCTTTAAGGAGGCGGATTTCTTTTTGAAGGCGAGCGTTTTCTTCTTTAAACACGGCAATGATATTAGTTGTGTTGTTGGAAATAAAGTCTTTTAGCCTGTCCTCCAAAGCCTGGATGAGTTCACGACAGGCGTTGTGGTTGTGTGGTTTGGCTGAGGAAAGAGTGACTAAAGATGATGTGTTAGTCTCATCAGATTGGGCTACTGAACTGTGATGTTCGACCAGCTTGAGCTTGGGATCAGTGTCTGCAGATTCACTAGACCACACGTGTGAAGTTGGCGTTGAAGAAATTCGACGTTTGAGTGGCGTGCTCGTCAAACTTTTCCCCGTCTTGTCTTTGTTTGTATTTTCATGGCGCTTGGATAAAGTAGAGTTCCGTAAGTTGGACGCCATATTAGTAATGTATGAGGCTCCAACAGGCCGGGAGTACACACAAGTTCGCCGCCTTTCGGTAACGCGTGCTTGGCGACTAACCACGCGCTAGTCCCACATGGTTAAATCACACGTTGACGTTAATCGATAATTCGTAGTTTTCAAAACTGAACGTTCTTACCTTACATTTCACAAAGAAATCAGCATTTCACTAACTAATAGTCACATAAAATTAATATATTAATTAGTATTAGATCCAGTTTTTAGAAAAACACAGTGAAATACACAGCATCTCGATTGAAATAGGCACAACTTTGTTAAATTATATAAACATTGGGAGAGCTTGTGAAATCATGTCCGCTGGTAGCCGGAAACCGGAAGAAGAAACATATGATGAGCGTAATCTAGCCTAGGAATCAACATACAGCTGAAAGATGCTGATGTTGGCCGCAATATCCTGAAACAGGATGGAAACGCGGGGGGGAAATAAAAAAAAATGTCATTGTGTTCTGAGCTGCTGACATCTCCTGCCATCGAAATCATCACAAAACGATTTGCTTCCAAATCGCCTTCGTCTGATTTCGAACCCCCATCTCGGTTTGTCTGGGAATGTTGACGTTGTGTTTCACTAACAACCAAGCCACAGGTGCTGACGCTCTACATGGACGAATGTTCGTTACAGGAAGACAACGGGGACACGCTTTACATGATATGTCCGCAGTTGGATAATAACAATATATTTTACACACTTATCTTCACAATAGGTTGGTATGTTAAATATAATTTACATAGTCACATGTCCATTATTGGAAAGTTATCAGAAAGACACTTTACACAGACCTGTATTTGCTAACAGAGAGTACAAAAAGTACTCTTTACATGTCCCTACCGGCCATGGGACATTGGCAATGTATTCAAACTCACGTCTCTCCAAACGGTATGATCAAGTCACTTTACAGACCAGACAATTGCCATAATATGTGAGAAAAAGAACAACGCCGCATACGCAAATCGCAGCTTGTGCCCGTGGGCATTAGGTTATAGTCAGCTGACAATGAAATGCCTAAAACCCGTAGATAAAACACTACAAACCTAATCCTGATCCCACCCAATCTGTTTATGCTGTGGTGATTTATGACTTGGGTACATCCGTATATGTCTCTCCAGATGTGTAGTTACTGTAAGTTAGTCGTAGTTCCAACTTCACGGCAAAGGGTCTTTCAGATAATGCTCCTTTCATGTACCAGTAAATATCACACAAAATGTTCCTTACTTCCTCATGTAAAAGTTGGAACAGACAGGAGTCTCGACAATTAAACCGTCTCCCGGCTACTGTGTTTAGTGCGCGGAGCGACACTGTGAACTCTGCATTTCGTGTGAAATGCTTTTACATCTGTCCGCCGTTGCTTGTAAAGTTACTGTAAGAGTATTGTACTCCCTGCTAGTTTCTAGGCTTGGAGAGGTGCAGGAGAACTCAACACAGTCCCCATGGAGAGGGTATTTTGGTGACGTAACTAAACACACAGCTGTTGTTTGGCGGTCATAGAAGTAGAAGAAAGAATTAGAGGACAAACTAGACAACATACACAAATTAATACCTACAGTTACCCACCTGGATTCGAACCTGTGACCTCCAAATGACGGTAGCGCCTCGCTGCAGAAACAAGTGTACTTCGACGCATGACCAACTAGGCAACTTTATGAGTGCTAAACAATGTATGTTTGTTTATGATCTGTATTTGTGGCCTCAAATAGTTATCCAGTTGATATTTCTATACTTAGTAACGGCACGTGAGAAACCCCCCAAAAGATGGACTAGGCGAGTTGAATGCAAATGTATTAAACTTAAGAGTTACAATTCACCGTCATTTAGGGTATTCACAATCACCCAAGAAACAAACAGCAACTACAGACCTGTATTTGGTATGTAATCAGCATAAAAAGTCACTAAGGAACATTATCAAAAATAATCTTCATGTGCAAATGTCCACTTTGGGATAGTATGAGTAAATACACATTTGTAGGGCACTCATGGTACGTGTCACATATGTCAATTTACAGCAGCTGACACAAATGTGAATTAACCAACCCAATGAAGACTTCTGACATTTGTCATTACCTGTGGCAGTAGCGTGTGACGTCATAGATGGGGGTATCATTGGTGCAGCACACGCGGATTGATAAAGGTAACACTCAATAATCACATTTTCGGTCTAGTCGCGTTGTTATAATCATATACGCAGATTCTATCACACAGGTTCCAGTCCACAACAAGAAAACAAATGTGTAGTTTATACATATATATACTAGAACACGATCACAAGCATAAAAATGGACGTTGCAGCTAAATCCTTCTACAGCACGCAAATAAGATGTATCAGTATGTGTCTGTTGTCTGTGTGCTGATGAAGGCTTTGGCCGGAACGTCCATTTTATTATTTGTGATTGTGTTCTAGTAAAGCTTACCGTCTACCTCTCTCTCTCTCTCTCTCTCTCTCTCTCTCTCTCTCTCTCTCTCTCTCTCTCTCTCTCTCTCTCTCTCTCTCTATCTATCTATCTATCTACCTATCTTTAAATAAGGCAACAATCAGCATCCCAACATTCTTACGTCTGCTGGCGTTTCGTGTAAAGAGTATGATGGCCCGGCTCACCTTCTGTTATGATTACCTGCCATATTCATGACTTTTACGATGTTTTTTTTTCCTTACAGGCCTTTCGAAATCTAGTTGCTAATTATGCGTCCCTTTATTTTCTGCGTTTTGTCTGAGTGGTGTTTGTTTCTTTCTTGTTGCTGGCGTCTTCTTCCTCTTGGTTTATCTGGACTACGTCCACGGCTTGGTCGTGTTATTGAAGGATGGGCCTCGCTTCTTTTCGGTGTTCTGTTTGGTGTCTTGAGTTCAGGTTGGCAGTTCTTGTAAGGAATAGTCCTTAGCAGGGTTCACCAAATTTTTCTGCTCCGCCCCTTCTATATTCTATATTCGGCCCTTTTATTTTCCTTTGTGTATTTTCGTCGTCCAGCCAACTTTCTGTTTTGGTCTATTTCTTCTGAATTTTGCGTTTTCGTTTCTCTCTGTGTTTTGTTTTAATCTTGTTGTAGTAGTATGTGCAAGACGAATTGATTATTCACTCTTTCTTCTTCATTGCAGTTTTCCTTTTTCTTCTCATCTCGATTTTATTTCAGTCTGATTTGGATCTCAGTTTTCAAATTCGCCACTCATCTCACATCCTACTCGATTTACTGATGACATTTGTCGATGAAGACAGATGGTGACAAAATGGACGTGTCTCGAATACTATGACGTATATAAACCAATCAATGAATCAATGAAATACACTTTAAGTGTATTTACTCGATCACAAGGAAAACACAGACTACCATGAGTATGCATATGCCCTTTAGCAACATATATACATAAATTGTTTGTGTGTGCTTATGTGTATATGTATGTGAGTAAGTGTGAATGAGCAAGTCCTATAAGAAACACGCGGAAACCGTACACTGATTAGAGAAAATAGAGGTAGACAGTCAAGAATTTGTTGATACGTTATGAGGAGAAATAAACCGGAGAACTTGGTAACAACAGGCCCGATTGAGAAGGAAAGAACAAGGGGAAGGCATCGAAGTAAATATTTGGGTGGCTTGGTTTCATGGCATGGTCGAGACAAGAACACAGAGTTGATCCACGACTCTGGTGATTGTGTGAGATGGCAAGCCCAGGCTTAAAGGCATGGCCTAATGAATCAATTTGATTATTGCTAGCTGGACATTGGGCGGCCTGGTGTGCCTTGCTAGTCAAGAAGAACTGATCATTAGGAGCCACATCATTGACGGATGTCAGTCGCGGCGATCGGGCAAATTGTGAGCTATAGCCTACAATGTGTGACCTTGCGATATTCTAGTAAGATAATTTGGTTGCGTCTAGTGTGTGCCGCGTGGTTTAGTGGTTACACACTCGCGTCACACGCCAGTGATCCGGGTTTGATCCCGGGTCCAGTCAAGAATATGCACTACTGACGAGCTCAAACGAGAGCGAAACTCGAGTCTGTAGTTTCCAAATTGACGTCGACGAGACCTTAGGTTCCTACCGGTATACGATCAGCGTTGCCAGTAGTGGGTTGTGCTCAATGTTTAAATCTCAAATCCCGGGGGAAAAACCTAATAAATCAATAATCTAGAGCAGCGAAGAAATCTAGATGGCCAGAGCGGCATACCAGGCACACAAGAGACAACAAATCCTCCATAGCGCTGAAATGAAAACAAGGATTTGAAATTAACCTTTTGCAGTTCATACCTGGAGGTCACCACCACAAGTGTATAAATGAGACAAGCATGTGACCGTTTATGTTCGAATCTGTTTATAATTAAATTGTAAGGAGATACAGATTATGGCCTTCACTAGGAAGAAGGAAATACCACAAGTAAAACTGGAACATTCTTAAACAGGTGAATCGGTACAACTAACTCTGAACAGTGGAAAAATCTGATGGGAGATGCCTCGACGAGATTAGAACAAGAATAGCCATGGGGAAGGTAGCCTTTTACAAGATGAAAAATATACTGATCAATAAAAGGATGTCAATTGCAACGAGGAAAAGACTTGTTGAAGTGCTACATAGAAACTGTACTTTAGTATAGATGTTAAGCGTGGACTATGAGCAGACACGCTGAAAATCATATGATGGCTGTGGAAATGTGGTTTCTGATGAAAATGCAAAGAATATCATGGACAGACAGAAAAACCAATGACAAAGTCCTACAAGAAACATACACGTACAAAGTCAAACTTGTTTGCGCATTTTGTGGGAAGAAATGAATAGGAGAACACGGTGACAACTGGCAAGATTGAGGGGGAAATAACAAGAGGAAAGCAGAGAAGTAAATACCTTGATGGCTTGGCCACGTGGTATGGTCGAGACAAGAACACTGAGCTGATCCACAACTCTGGTGATCGTGTGAGATGACTAAACATGACCGCCAACGCTTATCGGCGCGGTACATGATGATGATGATATTTACAACTCGAAGTAAAGTAATTTATATTGAAAGAGCTCAAACCGTTATCTAGCTTACGGTCTCGTGGAGTTTATAACAATACCACAGAAATGTCAGAAGACACTTTAACTAGACCACAATAACTCTAATAATAATAACAAGAAGAGATAAGATCAGAAATGAAGAAATCAGGACTAAAGTGGGGGTTAAAGCAGCACTAGATTTTATTAGAAAGCAGCAAGTCAAATGGTTTGGCCATGCAAGTAAGTTACCAGTCAACAGCATGCCACAACAAGCAATGATGTACAGACTAGATGGAAACAGAGGAAGAGGCCGACCACGTAAACGTTGGACGGAGGGAATAGCAGAATCCATGGGAATGTCGATACATGAAGCCCATAATCGGGCACTCTCACGATGTTTATACTTCACCTCGACACCGCAAGGTACAAGAGGAACATGATGAGATGAGATGAGATGAGACAATAACTCTAAAAGTTGTTATAGAAAGTTGTACCTTTGTCTAATAGTAGATTCCAGTCCAATATGTTCTGAAGATATTGTGTCTTCTGGGTGGATCTTTTTAAAGAAACGTACTGTTTGCAAGCTGTCATTGCAATAATTACATCTTTATACTTTTCATAGTCACTTTTCACATTTTTCCACATTCTAAACATATCAGCTTTCAAGCAGACGATTGTCTCTGAACAGGGAGTTGCGTCATTGAATCGTGTGCTCTACCCAGCATACAATCTGTTGGCATGACAACGTACCACTCTATCCAATTTCCAATCGACAAATAATGCAAGTGATAGCTCCGTGTATCCTATTATTCGACATTATTTTATTAATTTAGCTCATTCACTCTAACCAACTCTTAAAAGACAGACATGTCCTGTCTTTTATTACCACGATCATGTGCCATGCCAACTGGCGTACGCGTTTGTGCATCTTCACCGATCTCGTTGATCCGCGGTATCGTATACAAAATGAAAATGGACCGTCATGATATTTAGGAGGTCATGAAAGTGACCATCTGCCATGCTGAGTATTGATTTTCAAATCTATCAAGAACAGGACGACTAGATCATGAAAGGCTTTCAAATATGAGTTGATAAAAACTCTTACTGAACGCTTTCGACAGAAGGCATAAAATGAAACCAGCTGACCCACTTTTGTGCAACCCCCATGTTTCCTCTGGAGTAGTACTAACTAGTGTCAAAGTCAAAGACAGTTGCAATTAAGCATTTACAGGAAATATAGGAGACACCCCAACAGATAAGAGGAACTGCAGCAGGCCGACAGGCCTAGAGGAGTTCAAGAAAAAATAAAACGAGGACTGCCTCTTTCTGGTGTTTGTGATAAGTTGTCTTTGCAACTCAGCTTTCCTTAAAACGTCCTGATTGCTCATTTTGGCTGTCCAATTAATTTTCAGCATTCTTCAAAAAAGAAAAAAAAAAGAAAAAAACATTTCTCCAAGGTTTTTGAGGATTTTTTCGCTGGTTTACTAATTGTCCAGGATTCGCAGCCATATGATAAAACTGGTACCACTTAACATTCAAGAACTCCTTTTCTAACTTTCAACTTATTGCTCAAAACGTTCTTCATGTGATAGAATGTCGTTTTTGCTTGTCCTATCCTATGTTGCTCCTTATCTCAGTGATCATTTGATGTTATCCATATTCCTAGATATCTGAATTTCTGCACTTGCCCCAAAATAACGTTCTGCACTTTAATATGTGGTCCTAATCCTATATATTACAGCACTCTGTACAGGGTAGGTGCTGTGGTCGATATTACAACGGTCGTCTTTACTACTCATATTTCTTGTTGCTCATTTTAGGCTGAGTCCACTTGGGAGCCCATGACGATTGGGGTGGGGTGGGGAGGGAGAAATCCTCTCAAAGCAAGTGGAATATAAGACCACCGACATTTAACATATACATACAGACATGGAAGCAACAAAAGCAACTTGGTCAAGAGCCAAAAATGTCCACTTAGCTGGCGAGTTTTAAAGTTTTCTAACCAAAGGGACGCAGATCAAATATGAAACGTTACATCTGACATGGCGGATGTGCACAGAAAGTTTGCAGTTATTAGTGCTGAAAGATAACTGCCAAGTCTTATTTTGCGTGACAAGTTGTCTGCCTCTGCATAATGGTATACAGACGAGATTAGGAATACGCCGCTTCTCGTGGAGCATAAAAAGCATAGAAGTTCTCCATCTCTATTTCTCTTGAGGGTTCCAGATTTTCTCTTGAACTTCTTATACTTTGTCATTTCGAATCAATCCTATAGTGTAGAAGTTCGTAACATTTTTATGCTTTCTGCTTATATTGCTGCTGCTGCTGCTGCTGCTGCTGCGTCTTCTTCTTCTTCTTCTTCTTCTTCTTCTTCTTCTTCTTCTTCTTCTTCTTCTTCTTCTTCTTCTTCTTCTTCTTCTTCTTCTTCTTCTTCTTCTTCTTCTTCTTCTTCTTCTTCTTCTTCTTCTTCTCCTCCTTCTCCTTTTCCTTCTTCTCCTTCTTTTCCTTCTCCTTCTCCTTCCCCTTCTTCTTCTTCTTCTTCTTCTTCTTCTTCTTCTTCTTCTTCTTCTTCTTCTTCTTCTTCTTCTTCTTCTTCTTCTTCTTCTTCTTCTTCTTCTTCTTCTTCTTCTTCTCCTCCTTCTCCTTTTCCTTCTTCTCCTTCTTTTCCTTCTCCTTCTCCTTCCCCTTCTTCTTCTTCTTCCTCTTCTTCTTCTTCTTCTTCTTCTTCTTCTTCTTCTTCTTCTTCTTCTTCTTCTTCTTCTTCTTCTTCTTCTTCTTCTTCTTCTTCTTCTTCTTCTTCTTCTTCTATACTATTGTTATTATGTTTCTATTACATTTTTTTTTACCATAATTGACGATAGTTTTGATGGTATTTGAAACTCGTTCGTTTTCTGATCCTCAGACAATCCGATACATCCGATATGTAGATAGAAACAATAAAAAAAAAACTTTCGTCCTCATTCGACCTGATTCTGCAGCATCGGTTGTATTATAGGTACGCGGTGTTGCGGTTCTAGTTTTTCCCTTATAACATTGAAGAAAACTGGCTCATATAGTATCATGTCTCGGAATTTGAAATACTTATTAATTGATTCAGTGGCGAAGGATAATATGTTTGCCACGTGGTAACTCTACTTTGGACAGAAGGGCGATACCACCATACTAGGTCCAACATGTTATTTGTTTTGTTTCATGCTCTCTCCCGCGGTTTTAATGATCAGTGAACGGAAATTTACATTTTGAATAAAAATTAAAAAACAAACAAACAAACAAACAACATCTTCCTATATATATATATATATATACGTTAGGACGTTAAACAACGACGGAAAATTAGAGAACATAAAACAAGAAATTGAAAGGGAAAAAATTAATATATTAGGTATATGCGAAACGAGATGGACAGGAGCAGGCATCAAGATAGAAGAAGATTTCAAGATTATTTATTCTGGAGGTGAAGATCGTCAAAGGGGAGTGGCAATTATTTTGGACCGGAAAACATCAACATCTGTTCAAGGATATTGGGCCGTGTCGGACAGAGTTCTACTAGTTAAATTAAGTGGCAGACCTTTTAGCATAAATAGTATTCAAGTATATGCACCAACAGGAGAATCCAGTGAAGATAGTGTAGAAGAATTTTATAATGACATAGAGGCTGCCTTAAAGAAATGTAAAAATTCATAAATAAACATCATAATAGGGGACTTCAATGCAAAAGTAGGAAATCAAGGGGATAGATACACAGTAGGAAACTATGGTTTAGGAGAGAGAAATGAAAGAGGATACAGACTCGTGGAGTGGGCAAAAGAACAGGAAATGATTGTAGTAAACACCTGGTTTAAGCAACACCCTAGCCTAAAAGATTATAGACATGGAGGAGTCCTGATAGCAGGATTAGAAACCAGATTGACTACATTCTCATTAGCAGAAGATTTAGAAACGCGCTAACAGTAGCAAAAACAGTTCCCAGTGCTGATTGTTATAGTGACCACAGATTACTCACAGGAACATCGAGGATAAAGTTGAAGAAAGTCAAGTATATAACAGGAAACACTAAATATGATTTGTGTGCATTGAGGAAATACAAAACAAATTCAACATAGAAGTACAGAAGAGATTTGAAATATTGTCTGATCTAGAGATATTATTCCAGGATGTGGATGATCAATGGGAAACGTTGAAGAATTCAATCAATGTGGCTGCAGAAACAACTATTCCAAAATTAAAGAAGGTGGGTCGTAAGAAATGGATGACTGAAGAAATTTTACACCTCATGGAAACAAGAAGACTCAACAAAAATAATTCTGTCAAATATGAAGAAATCCACAGACAAGTCAGAACATTATGTAAGGAGGCAAAAGAATCAAGGCTTGGGAAAAGTGCTTATAAATTGAAAACCAACACAACAGTCAAAATACCAAATTAGTGCACAAAAGAATTCAGGAACTTACTAATAAAAGAACAAGTACATCAGCGAGGTGTCTAAAAACTAAAGATGGCAAAATCCTAAAAGAAAAAGACCAGATTCTACATGTATGGACAGATTATGTGAAACACCTTTATGATGATAACAGAGACGAACAGTATGGTATAAGATTTAATAATGAAGGACCGCCAATTTTGGAGATGGAGGTTCGAAATGTTCTTAAGCATATGAAAGCTGGCAAGGCCCCCGGTGCAGATAACATCACAACAGAAATTATTAAAGCTTTAGAAGAATTTGGACTAGAGCAAGTCACCAGACTGATGAACACATTATATGATACTGGTGATATACCTCCTGAATTATGTAACTCTGTATTTATTGCAATCCCAAAGAAATCAGGAACATTGGAATGTGATCAACATAGAACAATTAGTATAATGAGTCACATCACAAAGATTTTGCTAAGAATTATCATGCAAAGAGTGAGGAAGAAGATACAACCTGAAATAGGGGAAGAACAATGTGGGTTTGTAGAAGGAAAGGGTACAGTAAATGCTGTGCATATGCTGCGACCAGTTATTGAACGTGCTATAGAAGTAAACAAGGATATACATCTTTGCTTTATTGACTATTCAAAGGCTTTTGATAGAGTTAGACATGTCAACATGGTGGATATGCTTGCAGATCTACAAATTGATGGGAAAGACATTAGACTTATAAAAAACATATATTGGAAACAACAAGCTGCAATAAGTATTGATAATGAAGTGGGACAGTATCAGCCAATTAAAAGAGTGTTATGCAGGGTTGTGTGATGTCTCCAGATCTTTTTTCCCTATACAGTGAAAATATTTTCAGAAATGTAGACGATATAAATGGAATCAGCATTGGAGGACGAAACATCAATAACATTAGATATGCAGATGATACAGTATTAATTGCAGACAATGCGCAGGACCTGCAACAATTAGTAGATGCAGTTGTTGTACACAGTGAGCAACTGGGGTTAGAACTAAATTGTAAAAAGACTCAGGTTATGGTCGTCACTAGGAAGGAAGAAGTGCCACAATGTAATATACAAGTAAATGGAAATATTCTTCAACAAGTGAATAGGTACAATTATCTCGGAACAGTCATAACATCTGATGGGAGATGCCTTGAAGAGATAAGAACAAGAATCGCCATGGCGAAAGTAGCCTTTAGCAAGATGAAAAACATTCTGACCAATAAAATGATGTCAATCGAAACGAGAAAAAGAGTGTTGAGGGGATACATAGAGCCTGTTCTTTTGTATGGATGTGAAACTTGGACAATGGGCAGTCAAGCTGAAAAACATCTGATGGCTGCAGAAATGTGGTTTCTGAGGAAAATGCAAAGAATACCATGGACAGACAGAAAAACCAATGACCAAGTACTACAGGAGACAAATGAACATCGTAAACTGATTAGAGAAATTAGACGTAGACAGTCAAAATTTTTTGGACATGTTATGAGAAGAAATGGATTGGAGAACTTGGTGACAACTGGCAAGATCGAAGGAAACAGACCAAGAGGCAGACCAAGAGGAAAATACCTGGATGGCTTGGCCACATGGCATGGACGAGACAGGAACACTGAGCTGATCCACGACACTGGTGATCGAGTGAAATGGCGAGTCATGACCGCCCTCGCTTTCCGGCATGGCACATGAGATATATATATATATATATATTATACATATATATATATATATATATATATATATATATATATATATATATATATATATATATATATATATATATATATAGGTAACCAAAAAAAAAACCTGTTTAGTATCTGTTTGTATCTTTTCGTCTCTGTTCTGTGTTACCAAAATTCCTCTTTTTTTTTTTTTTTGACATCCATCTATCTCCCTGGGGATGGATGTCTTGGTTGTCCTGAGAGGGACAGTTGAGGGTGGCGGGGCGAGTGGCAGGATGGTGGGTTGGCTCTTCCGGAAGGGCTCCTGAACAGGGTTGACAGGGAGATCGGGTCGTCTTGATGTTGCACCAACCCATACACCGATGACGAAAACGAGAAAGCGAACGTAGAGGAGTACGGGCGACTGACCGACCGGGGAAACAACTTGAGACTGCACTTGATTTATCTGCCTTTGCCTTAATCGAGTCCTTATGAGGACTGGACATGACCGGGACCAGCCCCGGTGAGGTCAACACAAGAAACAACAGCACGTAGTAGTGCTAATAGTGAAAGAAAGCAACAAACGAAAGAATGCGGAACCTAGTAGGCCCGACCAAGGACCGGTCTTTATCAGGACCAACATAAAATATAAAGGAAATCACCAGGCAGCACAAAAATAACCTTATCCGACAAACATAGCGGAACCAATAAAACCAGTTTTAATTAGAACTAACAAGTCCACACAACCGCGGATCTCAACAATAACCAAAGCTGAGGAGGCAGGTTGGACGAGACCGAATTTTGTATTTTTTTTTTTTTTTTTAATTTAAATTGGAATTGGAAATTTACTTTATAATACTCGTTCATTAAATTGTGTTCCATGTTTGGTCCAAACCTACTTTTTGCTTGGTGATAAATCAGTTAAACGTCACAATGACTTGTAAAGAGCAGTGATGGGAGGCATGTTTTCATGGAGAAGAGGCAGGAGCAGGTAAACAGACGCAGGCATTGACTGGGAGTGCCGAATTACAGACAACAGAGTACCACTGGGTTTTGTAATGCTTCAGCTTCTTGAACACAAGATAAGTCCTTTCCTCCTTAGGTGGATCGCTGCAGCCCTCGTCCATCGGAAAGTAGTTTTTAGATGTGGCATTTGGACTTCGGAACCAACAACAATATATCCTGGCCTACCACAGGGATCACCATTATCTCCGGTGCTGTTCAACGCCTACACTGTGAGGATCACCAGCGAGCAGATCACTGGACCGGGAAGGACATTGTCATATCCCAACGATGTTTTAGTGTATCGTCAGGGCAAGAATAGAGATCCGGTTGCTGTAGAACTTCAAACCGAACTCAATCGCTAAAGTATTTGGTGTGTTGAAGATGGCGCAATGGTCAACCCAACAAAAGCAACAGTGACATGGTTCTCGTTGAATAACCATATTGCCAACACTCCAACACAAACTGTAAATCTGTGTTCAGAAACTGTGGAAAGAACGCAGGCAATGAACTACCTGGGGATACGTTTTGATTGCATCCCTGCTAATAATGAGCACATAGACCAGGTGATAACAAAGGCCAAGCGGGGCTTGACTGTGATGCGGGTGATGGCGGCAGCAAACTGTGAGCAGCGCCATCTATGCCTTCTATACGAGGGGCTGGTCATGTCTGTTTTGGAGTATGCAATGGCGAACCTGACTCTCAGACGTAAGCATATAGAAAAGATTAAAAGGATACAGAACGAATTTATGCGCATTATTCTTTGATGTACAAGAGATACAGCATGCAGGGCGATGCGTTACCTTCTTGATTTTCCAACCAATGAAGACAGAATACAAATTTGCAGAGCACATGCCTTCCTCAGAGTTAGCGCAAACACACAATATCCACTGCATAGTGAAATTAGGAAGGTGAAGGGCAGCAGGTTATATAGAGGATGATCGTGGATGGGTCAAGCCGAAGACATTCTTCAACAGGTGTGTTCACTTAAGGACTTAGAACCTGGCGAGGAGTGGGTACAAGTTCCAACAGATTTTTGTACGTCCTTTTAAGTTTGCATCCAACTAGACAGAAAATGCAGACAAGAAAATCCGGCTGCTGTGGAGGCGGAAGTCCCAGCGTTGATTTTCGAGAATTCTGTAGACGATGATGCTGTCATCTACACAGATGGGTCGGTCGTCCGACACGTGAGAAGCTCATGGGCCTTTACGGCTCAGGCCGGGGGGAGAATTGTGAAGGAGGACTCCGGTGCTTTTGTTGAGACCACAAGCAGCCTGACTATGGAAGTCATGGCAGTAAGTAAAGCAATAACATGGTTCGAGACACAGACATTCAATTGGACATGTTTCCTTAGCGACTCAATGAGCATGCTCAAGGGGATAGAGACGGGGTGGATACGAAGAGAGTGGTTGCTGTCTCTGGAGCGGTCTCGACTGGCAAAGATTAGCTTCATCTTCGTGCCAGGGCATGCAGGAGTACAAGGAAATGAGCGGGCTGACAAGCTCGCGGGTAAGACCACTGTGGAGAACGGACGCGCCATGGACCAGGCTGACATTCTAAATGCCCTACGAGAAGTAAGACTTTTGCGAGAACCAAGTGATGACTGCGAATCTACAACCATGGTCAGACTGCGAGAACAGCAAATTAAAAGAGGTGTAGCCAAACAAGAACATTACGCAGGAAGCCAAAGAAGATTGATAAACCAACACAGAACTGGTGTCGTTAGCCGCTACACGCTGCGGGATTTGCTGAGGAGGGTATCTGAGCACTCATGGACTGAATGGTTCGATGTGCAATGAGGATGATCTGTCGGCTAACTAACTAACTAACTAACTAACTAACTAACTAACTAACTAACTAACTAGCTAACTAGCTAACTAACTAACTAACTAACTAACTAATGATTGATTGATAGATTTAGGAATCGACATCACAGCATTCGGGGCATTCCCATAAGCGCTCCGTCCCCATCCTCAGTAGCCAGCGAAGAGTTCCAACACTAATAGTACCAGTAGCAATCTGATTATAAGTCCGTCTCGCCTTTCCTCTGAGCGTTGAGCGTCGGCCAGATCCTCTCGTCACTCCTCAATGTCTCATTCTTGCCAGACCATGGTAATCCATTTGCTCCTCCGAGGTGTGCACGTGCTCCCACAAGGCCGCAACCACATCTGCCTAACTAACTAACTAACTAACTAACTAACTAACTAACTAACTAACAGTCAAGTGTCTTGTAACCAATCCCCATGACGTTATACGTCTTCTCTGTGTTATTAAGATAAGTTCGGGGGTTTCCTCTTAATTTTGTACACTTGAAATGTGAACAAGCGTCAAAGTTAATCAGGAACTGAAGCTGAAAGGAAATGCCACTTTAATTGCAGACGTTGTATTTAAAAGTTAAGTTGAGTTGAGTTGAGTCAAGAACCGACTTCACTTCACTCAGGACATTCCCATACATGCTCCGTCCCCTCGTTCAACAGCCAGCGAAGAGTCATACTACTAATCGTACCCACCGATATCTGATTAAAAGTTCTCCTGGTCTTCCCTCCCAGTTTTGAGATTCTTCCAGAACCCCTGCCGATCCCCCGCAATCTCATTCTTTCCACATATGGGTTCTCAATCTGTTCGTTCGCTTCTCCACCTGGTTCCACAAGCGCACGACCACCTCCCCCTTGTCCATAGGCAAAATTCCACCAAGAGGTGCATTCCCTGTTAGCCTATCCGCCTGTATTTAAATTATAATGGAAATACTCGTGAGGTTATATCTTAGATGAGAGAGTAAGTATTGAGTTTTGTAGTGTAATACGAGGGAATCTTCTGTTATTCCCATCACAAGAGAATAATATTCACCCAATTAAGTTGAAAAGTCTTCCTGTCATCATTGTGTAGTGTTGTCTCCTCAATGAAGGTTGGCTGCAATTAATTTTCCACATTGTCTGTCTCTCAGTCAAATTGTACACTCTGATAGGTTGGTCTTCGTCTCTCTTTTGATGTTATTTTCCCACTGAAATCGCTCTTTCTGCTCATGTTTGATTGCCTTTGATTGACCGTGCCGTATGGTTTTTATAAGAGTGCCGGAGGTCGACGTGACCGAATGGTTTAATGTGATCTCGCTTAAAACAAAACCATGGTAGCGGGTTTGTTCGACACGCCGACCATTTTAACCTACATTTTGACGTGTTGTTCTTGTCTTAGGGAAGTAAATTATAAGTACCTCAGATGGCGATGGACACTGGTAATTGGGAAGGTTAACCCAAAGGCAAAAATCAGTCCACGTGCACGCCTTAGAAGTGGTAACTATAGTAGTAGCAATAGTTGTATTAGTAGTATAGAAGTAGTAGTAGCAGCAGCAGCAGCAGCAGCAGTAGTAGTAGTAGTAGTAGTAGTAGTAGTAGTAGTAGTAGTAGTAGTAGTAGTAGTAGTAGTAGTAGTAGTAGTAGTAGTAGTAGTAGTGGTGGTGGTAGTAGTAGTAGTAGTAGTAGTAGTAGTAGTAGTAGTAGTAGTAGTAGTAGTAGTAGTAGTAGTAGTAGTTGTAGTAGTAGTAGTAGTAGCAGTAGAAGTAGTAGTAGTAGTATTAGTGGTGGTGGTGGTGGTGATGGTGGTGGTGGTGGTGGTAATGGTAGTGGTGTTGGGGCGCTAGTGGTGATGGTGGTTCTGCCAGTAGTAGTAGTAGTAGTAGTAGTAGTAGTAGTAGTAGTAGTAGTAGTAGTAGTAGCAATAGTAGTAGTAGTAGTAGTAGTAGTAGTAGTAGTAGTAGTAGTAGTAGTAGTAGTAGTAGTAGTAGTAGTAGTAGTAGTAGTAGTAGTAGTAG
>OY992888.1:33282777-33295277 GCA_963921405.1 Cepaea hortensis
GTAGTAGTAGTAGTAGTAGTAGTAGTAGTAGTAGTAGTAGTAGTAGTAGTAGTAGTAGTAGCAGTAGTAGTAGTAGTAGCAGTAGTAGTAGTAGTAGTAGTAGTAGTAGTAGTAGTAGTAGTAGTAGTAGTAGTAGTAGTAGTAGTAGTAGTAGTAGTAGTAGTAGTAGTAGTAGTAGTAGTAGTAGTAGTAGTAGTAGTACGTTTGTGAACTACGTTTGAGTTCAAATCGGACGAACGAAGAAAAACTAAATGTAAATGTTCCATGTCTTTTAACATGACAAAACATATTGTCCTTCTCCATTTTGTATCTGCATTACTTCGGTTTGTGGTTGCATTTATATTCATATTTTATCTGCAGCACGTTGGACTCAGCTTAATTATATGATATTGCAGCCTGCCCTCGTCGCTGTAAAACAGACACTGTTCGTCTGCAAATAAAAGCTCATTCATTGCGTATGGATCTGTTATTTCGTCTAAAGTAAAGAGTTGGAAATTTTCTCAATCGGGTCTGTCAAGGTTTGCCTCTTTTTATATTATGTCTATGTAGATATTAAATGGCAAACTAATGAGCGTAATCTTGCCAAGAAAACAACGACAGCGGTAAAATGCTGGTGATGTCCTGTAAAGGATATACGAAAAAATAAAGATATTAAATAGCAGAGAAGAGGGTACAAATTCCTATCTCACTCCTGCATTGATTGTGAACATATCTAATATACCTTCTTGTGTTCTTACTGCACTTTGGATCGAGTGGTACATGGTTATGATGTTTTGTGGAACTGGCCTTGTATCCCGTAGTCTTTAAGTATGATCCATAATTTATATCTTCTCTGCGAAAAGCCTTTTCCTGATGTCCATCCATCATGTGCCATGCCGATAAGCGTGGGCGGTCATGCTTTACCATCTTGCTCGATCACCAAAGTCGTGGATCAGCTCCGTGTTTCTGTCTCGACCATAACACGTGGCCAAACCATCCAGGTATTTAATTCTCGGTCTTCCCCTTGATCTCTTCCCTTCGATCTTGAAAGTTGTCATCAAGTTCTCCAATTTATTTCTTCTCATAACATGCCAAAAAAATTTTGATTGTCTACGTCTAATGTTCCTGATCTACAGACACAATATTCTGCTAGTCATTGTATTCAATGAGGTTTTTTTCACACGTGAATGGTGCATCAGTCCAACTTTTACCTGTCCTGAAACCAAATTGTCCTTTGTTTAACGGGTGTTCAACTATGGGTCAAGCTCTCTGTTCCAATAGTTTTGCGTACATTTTCCCTGTGTGACTCAGAAGTGATATACCGCTGTAAGTTTCGCACTCTCATATTGCCTTTCTTGTTTCATATTGGTACTATTATTGCTTGTTGCCAATTATCTGGGATGTTTCTCTCTTCCGAGGCTATATTAAAAAGTCTCGTCAGCCATTTAACTCCTGT
Source organism: Cepaea hortensis (assembly GCA_963921405.1). Classification (NCBI taxonomy): domain Eukaryota; kingdom Metazoa; phylum Mollusca; class Gastropoda; order Stylommatophora; family Helicidae; genus Cepaea; species Cepaea hortensis. The sequence continues at coordinate 33,284,213 of OY992888.1, forward strand.
TTTTCAACAAGCCCGAATAGCTTCTATGGTTATTCCATCTGGACACGGTGATTTGTTTTTAGGACTTTTCTGTATAACTGGTTTGACGTTTGCAGGTATGAAGTTTGGTTCCTTTTGTCCACAGCTTTTAGGCACACAATTTGTGTTTTCTATGTCTTGAAAATATTCTGCCCACCTTACTAGTCCTTTTTGTGTATTAAATAAAAGTATACCTCTTTTTCTCCCCCGATGGTGTTTCCACCTTGTCGTGGTGGGGGAGCTTGAGTTTCTCAATGACCCTGAGAGCTATGCCGGCGGTAGCGTAGCTACCAGCAGGGCCTCCCAAGCCGGACAGGTCAAAGGGTAGAGAACAGACAAAGAGAAACACCCTGGTCCTCCAGGTTGGGGGTTGAAGCGTGGGGTTAACATCCCCACCTTTGTAAAAACCTTTCTTTGTTACGAAACAAATATATGAGCCTCGATATCGGACTGACTTATCTGGACAACGACCTTGGAACGTTAAAGGACTTTTGAGATTTGGAACATGGAATGTACGGACACTATATCGAGCTGGAGCGGCCGAAGAACTAACCCGGGAGCTGGTTGAATATCAAATGGATATAACAGCAATTCAAGAAATAAGGTGGCCAGGAGAGGGTACTTTAGAGCAAAATGGAATGATTATAATATACTAGCTGACACGGCCCGGCTTCGCCCAGACTCTGGTGGGGAGCATCTCATTTAATTCATATAAGTAGTCATATAAGCTCCCGTTCCCGACTGTCTGTCTGTCTGTCTGTCTATCTATCTGTCTGTCTGTCTGACCCGGCCCAGCCCATGGTGGAGAGCATCTCATTTAAATCATATAAGTAGTCATATAAGATCCCGTTCCCGACTATCTGTATGTCTGTCTGTCTTGGGTAAATGGAGGAGGGAGGAGGAAGAGGGAGGTGGAGGAGGGAAGAGGAGGGAGGAGGAGGGAGGAGGAGACAGGAGGAATAGGAGGGAGGAGGAGGGATTAGGAAGAGGAGGGAGGAGTAGGGTGGAGGAGGAGGGGGAGGAGGAGGGAGGAGGAAGAGGGAGAAGGAGGGAGGAGGAGATCGCAGGAGGAGGAGGAGGAGGAGAGGGAGGAGGAGGAGGGAGAGGGAGGAGGAGGGAGGAGGAGGAGAGAGTAGGCGGAGGGAGGAGGCGGAGGGAGCAGGAAGAGGGAGGAAGAGGGAGGAGGAGGAGGGAGGAGTAGAGAGTGGGAGGAGGGAGGAGGCGGAGGGAGGAAGAGGGAGGAGGAGGAGGGAGAAGGAGGAGGGAGGAGAAGGAGGGAAGAGGATGAGAGGGAGGAGGAGGAAGAGGGAGGAGGAGGAATGTGAAGGGAGGAGGAGGGAGGAGGTAAAGGGAGGAGGAGGGAGGAGGATAGAGGAGGAGGAGGGATGAGGAGGAAGAGGGAGGAGGAGGAATGTGAAGGGAGGAGGAGGGAGGAGGTAGAGAGAGGAGGAGGAGGGAGGAGGAGAATGGAGGAGGAGGGATGAGGAGGAGAGGGAGGAGGAGGGGGAGGAGGGGGAGGAGGAGGGAGGAAGAAGGAGGAGGGAAGAAGACGGATGAGGGGGAGGAGGGAGGGGGAGGAGGAGAAGGGAGGAGAAGGGAGCAGGAGGAGGGAGCAGGAGGAAGGAGGAGGGAGGAGGAGGAGGAAGAGGGAGGAGGAAGAGAGAGGAGAGAGGAGGGAGGAGGAGGGAGGAAGAGATAGGCGGAGAGAGGAGGAGGAGGGAGGAGGAGGAGTAGGGATGAATAGGAGGGAGGAGAAGGGAGGAGAAGGGATTAAGAGAAAGAGGGGGGAAAGGGGAGAAGGAGGAGGGAGGAGGGAGGAGGAGGAGGAAGAGGGATGAGGAGGGAGGAGGAGGGAGGAGGGAGGATGAGGAGGAGGGAGGAGGAGGAGGGAGGAGGAGGAGGGAGGATGGTGAAGGAGGAGGAGGAGGAGGGAGGAGGGTGAAAGAGGAGGAGGCGGGGGAGGAGGGAGGGGGAGGAGGAGGGAGAAGGAGGAGGAGGGAGGAGAACGTAGGTGGGGGAGGATGAGAAGGGAGGAGGGAGAGGGAGGAGGAGGGAGGAGGAGGAGAGAGGAGGAGGGAGGAGGTGGCGGGAGAAGGAGGAGGGAGGAAGAGGTAGAAGGAGGAGGGAGAAGGAGGGAGGAGGAGACAGGAGGAATAGGAGGGAGGAGGAGGGATTAGGAAGAGGAGGGAGGAGTAGGGTGGAGGAGGAGGGGGAGGAGGAGGGAGGAGGAAGAGGGAGAAGGAGGGAGGAGGAGAGAGGAGGAGGAGGAGGAGGAGGAGAAGGGAGTAGGAGGAGGGAGAGGGAGGAGGAGGAGGAGAGAGTAGGCGGAGGGAGGAGGCGGAGGGAGCAGGAAGAGGGAGGAAGAGGGAGGAGGAAGAGGGAGAAGGAGGGAGGAGAAGGAGGAGGGAGGAGGAAGGAGGAGTAGAGAGTGGGAGGAGGGAGGAGGCGGAGGGAGGAAGAGGGAGGAGGAAGAGGGAGAAGGGAGGAGGAGGGAGGAGGTAGTAGGATGATTGATTGCCATCCCACCAGGTTAATATGTTATCGCGGACCTCAGAGAGAAGTGTCTATGTAGAAGACCATTTCCTGGACGTACGTATTTTGGGAGGGGGAGGAGGGAGGAGGGAGGAGGAGGAAGAAGAAAAAAAAACTACGACAGTTGGCATCTCTGGAATGAAAGGAAGGCGTGTAGAAAATTTCATCTCAATCGGATGGGCCGTTCGCGAGCGCATAAAGGACATACGGACAGAGATACATAAATACATACAGAGATACATACGCACATCCTAATTTATATATAAGATGGAGGAAACACCCAAAATAAACATGAATTAGGAACAGGATTTGTCATCAAAAAAGAGTTATGGGGGAACGTTTTAAACTTTAAAGCTTTTAATGACAGGATTAGTAAATTACGAATAAAAGGTAAATGGAAAAATATAACGATGATTAATGTACATGCACCTACTGAAGAGAAAGAAGATGATATTAAAGAAGACTTTTATAATGATCTGGAAGATGTCATAGAAGAAACCCCCAAACAGGACATCCTGATTGTGCTGGGAGACTTCAATGCAAAAATAGGTAGAGAGCAAACTAATAAAAAAGTGGCTGGTATGGAAAGCCTACATACAACTTCAAATGATAATGGATGGAGAGTCATCAACCTGGCAGAAGCCAAAGGACTGCAGATTAGCAGTACCAGACTACAAAGAAAGGATATACACAAACTTGGAAATCATGTGACAAGAGAACCTATAATAAAATAGATCACATTTTAATTAACAACAGAAATGCATCAAACATACAGCAAGTCAGAAGTTATAGAGGAGCTGAGTGCCACAGTGACCACTTCCTCGTTGGAGCAAAATTTAAAATAAAACTTAAGAGAGCTTTCTATACTAAATTACAAAGATTACACCCAACATATAACAGAGAAAAACTACAAGACATTACAGTCAAAGAGAAATTTACAGATGAAATAAAATGTAAACTTGAAACTCTGCAAAACCCTTCGGAGGAAAGCGTTGACCAAACTTGGTTGAACATCAAGAATACAATTCAATCTACCGCAGAAGAATGTCTCGGTGTGTTAACCACGCATAGAAGGAACAGATGGTTCAATCAAAAATGTGAAGAAGCAGTCATTAGGAAGAAGAATGTCAGACATGTATGGTTAAATGACATCAATAACATCCAAAAGGAAGAGCATTATAGAAATGAATGTAAAGAGGCTACAAAAATAGTCAGACAGCAGAAGCGAGAATATATGAGTAATATAATCAAAGATATGGAAACTAATCACCAGAAAAATGAATCCAGAAAATTTTTTAAAGAACTGAAGTCAATGAAACGAGGGCACCAACAAAACACATATGGTTTAAAAGACAAAAATGGGAATATGATAAATACCAATGAGGAAATGTGCAACACATGGAAAGAATATTTTATTGAATTACTAAATTGTGAAGCTCCAAGTAACATTTTTCCACAGGAAGAGGTTCTAACATGCGAACCACAAATTGAAGAACCTACATTTGAAGAAATCCTATATGTAATCACACGACGTAAAAACAATAAGGCAACTGGGACTGATGGAATTGCTGCTGAATTTATAAAGGCAGGTGGCCATGCATTACATCTAAAGCTATACGAACTAATAATAAAAATCTGGAGGACAGAAGAATTACCCCATGACTGGAAAGAGTCATTATTGATACCTATCTTTAAGAAAGGAGACAAGTTCCAATGTGGAAATTATAGAGGAATATCACTACTGTCCACAAGCTATAAGATACTATCCGCAGTATTACTAAATATACTAAAACCATATTCAGAAGACATATTAGGTGACTACCAGGCAGGTTTTAGACAAAACAGATCAACAATAGATCAGATATTTATCTTACGACAAATAGCCGAGAAACATTGGGAATATAAAAGAGATCTCCATAACATTTTTGTGGATTTTAAAAAGGCTTATAATAGTGTCCATAGGAATAGTCTATGGAATGCTATGCAGGAATTTGGAATACCAAGGAAGTTAATCAACATGACCAGACTATGCATGGGAGATATTTATAATATAGTAACATATAAAGGCAGGAAATCAGACCCTTTCCAAATAACATCTGGCTTGAAACAGGGTGATGCACTATCGCCGCTACTCTTCAATCTGGCTCTAGAGAAAGTTGTAAGGAAGATAAAGGAGGAATGTGATATTGGAGGAACATCCAAGCTGCTTGGTTATGCAGATGATATAGATATTATAGGACAAAGTGAACAAAAGTCATTGGAAATATTGACTCACTTAAAGGAAAAAGCCCAACAGATGGGGCTGGTTATCAACCAAGATAAGACAGAATATATGGTAATTTCAAGAGACAGAATGGCTAAAAACTCTGGCCACATACAAATAGATAATATGACCATTAAAAAAACGGAAACATACAAATACCTGGGTACAATCTTCAACTGCTCCAACATCATAAGGGAAGAAATACAAACTAGAATCAACTCTGGAAATAAGATATACTATGCACTACAACATCTACTAAAATCAAAGGCGCTATCTCGTAACACCAAAATCACAATATACAAAACACTGATCAGACCAGTTGTGATGTATGGCTCTGAAACCTGGAGTACAACGAAAGGAGACGAAGCCTTGTTACAAACCTTTGAGAACAAAATTTTAAGACGCATCTTTGGACCCATTAGGGATACACATAGTGGAGAGTGGAAAAGAAGAAGTAACAAAGACATTTATGATCTGTTTAAGTCTCCGCTAATCACTGGTATCATGAAGGCTAATAGACTACAATGGCTGGGGCATATAGAAAGAATGGAAGATAATTGGGAAACAAAACTCGCTTACACTCAGGAAATAAATGACCGTAGACCCCGAGGTAGACCAAGAAGGCGGTGGAGAGATAATACATGTACAGACCTACAAGCACTTGGAATCAACGACTGGCAAGAGAAGGTCCACCAAAGAGACGAATGGAGACAGATTGTATTTGCAGCAAAGAACCTCAATGGCTCGGAAAGCTGAAGAAGAAGAAGATACCTCTTTTTATGTTTTTTTATTATGGTGGATGGGTTGTAACATGCATCTCTCATTTTCGTATTGATATGTTTATAAAATTCTCATGGGTAGTCTTTGCTGGGGGTTGCATGCAATCTGTTCACCGTATATTCTCCAGGATTCGTCTTTAGATGCTTTCATTGTTAGTCTGGCACTTCGTCGTGCTATTCTATATGTAAAATAGTCTTGTTTGGATTTAGATGTAATCCTGTTTTGTTTTTTTCTTTCTGTTCCACCAAGCGGTTCTTAATCTTTTGTCCTGCCCTATTTTTTGGTTCCAAGTTTATTTTCAAGTGTGGCAAGCATTGCAGACCTGAAAACTGTCAATTACTTATCTATACTTGGGTGCACATCAGGGAGGTTTTCATGTAGCTTGATGATGTCCTGTTTGAATTCGCGTCTGACTGTATTTTCCTGAAGCCTCCTATAATTGATAACTTCTGTTGTTATCTATTTTCTTCTTATATTTCATATGTTGAATTCTTTTTTATTATAACTGGTTTATAATATGTATCAATATCTGTGTTTTGGGGAGTGCTCTAGAATCCATTAGTAGTCTTCTGTCTGTTTTCTTAAGTTAAAAGAAGTCGGTTTGAGATGATTGATGTTGTTCCATTGTTCCCACCAGGTTCTCTCTAAAACCACATTATCCAAATCTAAGAATAATCGAATGAATAAGGCTAATAATGGGATGTCATGGACATTAAATGTATTTAAAATATACACAATTATGGACTGACTATGTCAAGTATTGGAAAAGTTAGAGTTAATTACGACAATACCTATGTACCTATATGGTCAAGGTAAAAATGTTTTGCATATCCTTTACAGGACATCTCTGTCAACATCAGCATCTTTCAGCTGTATGTTGATTTCTTGGCAAGATTACGCTCAGTAGTTTACCTATATGGTACGGCTTAAAAATTAATCCGACGTCAGCGGATGTAACTCCCGCGGTCGTGAAGTAGCTTGCACCGACAGAGCGAGGCAAGGCCAGTTGCAAGATCGACCGACACCTGCCAGATTACAGACCTTGCTAAAGATCTGTCTAATATAGACTGTCAAAATCATATAATTCCCCAGGAAAGACTTATCTGAGGGATGGTAACGTTTTTAATTAGTAGTAAATTTAATCTGGGGGTGAATTCTGAGAATGTGTAGAATATTTGTGAATTCGAATGGAACGAATGCCGGGAAACGGGAAATCAAAATGGCACGGGGAAAGGACAAAAGGAATGTGGAAAACAAATGAAATTCAGAGTTGTTATTTCTCTGGGTGTACAGCACACGGGTGGTTTAGGATTAGGCAGTCTGTGCATTCTCGGCAATGTATGGTTTATTTGATAAAACACACACACACACACACACACACACACACACATATATATATATATATATATATATATATATATATATATATATATATATATATATATATATATATATATATATATATATATATATGCCTTAAGCATCCATCATCATCATTACATGCGGTAAGATTCCAGAATCATGTAGAACTTCTAGGGGATCACTCTAAAACCTATAGAAACATATCCCAATACGTGTGATGATTTATAGACAACACAAATAATTACAGATTCTCTTGGAAAAAAATGTCTGTCAGGGAATTTCAAAATAGTCTGCGAGAACTGATCGAGTTTAAGGGATAGTCTGTTTATCTTCTCAAAGAATTTCAAAGCTTCCATCTAGATGGGTCAAAGTATCTACTTGTCTGAACGTACAGTTCAAAACTGGACATTAGATAACAGATTTTAGACCTAAAGGTCATGAGGTTATAAACTGAGGGACGCAGGGAAAATATGGGAATTTGTTTCTTATATAGTGTGTTACTGTAATGATCTTTACTTCCCAGGAAATTTCCTCGTATCCATTTTAGGCTGAGTACTTCTCGGAGCTCGCTCTGTGGCCAAAGGGCAACGAATGCAATTCATAATCCCGCTTACCGGGTTCGAAACACAATTGCCGGCGATTTGGAAGCAGACCGCCTTTCACTGATTTTCATACAATGGTATGAGTGCCGGTTGTTCAGAAAGTATTAGCAAACTACTGAACGTAAGCTTGTCGATAAATCACAAACAACCAATACATGCTGAGGCTGAAGCAACGTCCTGTAAATGATATGTAGCTAGCGTTTTAAAATCTTGGAAGACCAGGTTAGTGAAAAAATGTTTCACCTCTCTCTCTCTCTCTCTCTCTCTCTCTCTCTCTCTCTCTCTCTCTCTCTCTCTCTCTCTCTCTTTCTCTCTCTTTCTCTCTCTCTCGCTCTCTCTATTTCTTTCTCTCTATTTCTCTCTCTCTATTTCTCTCTCTATTTCTCTTCCTTTCTCTCATTCTCTTTCTCTATCTCTCTTTCTCGGTCTCACATTCTCTCTCTTACTCTCTCTCTCTCTCTTTCTCTCTCTCTCTCTCTCACTCTCTCTCTCTTTCTCTCTCTCTCTCCGAGGATTCACACACTTACCCACTAGGCGGGCAAGCAAGCACGCTACCCACTGCGCATCTCCCCACACTCCAACCACAAAAGTAAACTGAAGAACTCATGTACACCACTTGATGTGTATTGGATATATAATTCTAGCCCCTCATCCCCATATTGTTTTATAGACCAATCGACACCCGACGCGTGATGTTGTCTATACCATGCCCACCGCCTTTACTGTCCGGGAAATTTCCTCGTACCTATTTGAATCTGAGTCGAACTAGGTCCCGGGGTCAGGAAAAATAAAATAAACCCCTCCTTGCAGAGGATTCGAACACACATAAACCAGATCAGCAGGCAAGCGTACTATTCACTGTGTCACCATGACTCCCCACACTCTGACATTAGGCAAATTAAGTACACTAGACATCACGTCTTGCCCCCCGCCATTGCTCCGTTCCCATGCAATACATTTCTCCATTTTAACCACTCCAACAAATCTGTCAACGCGACGCCTTAGCGAGTGAAACTCATTACCTCCGCGTCCTGTTCCTGACATTCCATTTTCTTTGCTAAGCCACATTCCTAGTCCTGACTGTTAATTGGTTTTTGTTTCCACTTCTGACCTGAATTTATTGCGGAGAAATCTACATTTCCTTTATTTCAAATCGATGGCCAGAAAGCGGGTGGTTCGGAGATGAGAAATAGGATACATCAACCACACGCTGTAGTTCACAAAGTGTAAGCTTCGTGTTTTGGTACCAAAGCGGCATGCCTAGAGGGTGGGTCTGTAACGCTGCCACTAGTTGATGAGAGAGTCGGGGTTCGATTCTTCTGTAAGGAGTTGTTGAGGCCTCGATCAGGGTAGACAAAATAAAAACACGTCTCTCTTTATGTTTTTCTGTTTGTCTGTATATATCTGTGTACATATTATGTTTGCGTGTATATATGTGTATATTATATTTATGTGTATATATGTATGTGTATAGTATGTTTGTCTGTATATATGTATGATGTATTATGATTGTCTGTATATCTGTATGTATATATTATGTTTGTCTGTATATATGTATCTACGTATATAGTACTAGCTGACCTGGCCCGGCTTCGCACAGCCCCTGGCGGGAATCTGTCTGTCTGCCTGCCTGCGTACCTACCTGCCTGCCTGCCTGCCTATCTATCTATCTATCTATCTATCTATCTATCTATCTATCTATCTATCTATCTATCTATCTATCTATCTATCTATCTATCTGTCTGTCTGTCTGTCTGTCTGTCTATCTACTATGTCTATTTCTATCTATCTATCTATCTATCTATCTATCTATCTATCTATCTATCTATCTATCTATCTATCTATCTATCTATCTATCCATCTATCTGTCTGTCTGTCTGTCTGTCTGTCTGACGACCCGGCCCGGCTGTCTATCTATCTATCCATCCATCCATCCATCTAGAGGACCCGGCCCGGCTTCGCCCAGTTCCTGGTGGGGATCTGTCTGTCTGTCTGTCTGTCTGTCTGTCTGTTTGTCTGTCTGTCTGTCTGTCTATGTTCGGCCCTTCCCGTTCCCTTTAAAAATATAGATAGAATAGAAGAATAGATAGTTAGATTGATAGTAGAAAATATGATTTTAAGAGATCTATCTTCATTCCAATAACTAAAAAGGCAACGTGAAAGTACTGAAAGTGAACTGACCAAGATATCACGAACAGCCAATAAATGGTGGGCGGTGGGTTGACTGCGGAGTACTGTAAAGGATATGCAACTAACTTTCTCTCACAAAAAGTTACATTTTTTTTAAACGAACGAAAATGTTTATTTTCAAAGGGTTATGAATTGGGCACGCAGGCCCATCCTACCCTTCTTCTCTATTTCCTCTCATACATTCTTTCACTCAACATCTCTTACGAAGCAATTATTTGACAACAAAAGAACAATAAGCATTAAAACGCATGAAAAATAATCAATAATACATGACTCGTTGAGGCAATGTTTAACATTGGCATCATGAATACCCAACGTAGGTGTACCGTTCTATACATATGGGAATGTTTTTTTAAAAATTACATTACTTTTTTTTTTTTGGACAATTCAAAGCTGATAGAAGAAAATCCATTTAATTTGCTGTGAAAAAGAAATAAAGAAGATTAAAATATCTAATCTGCTTTTGAAGAAAAATAGAAAGATGAGTTAGAAAATTTTCACGTATTTAAAATAGATGCATTATTTTTATGAAAACTTTGAAAATGCTTTAAAGATTGTATCATTATATATTATAACGCATATGCATGTAGATAAACATTTTATAAAACTTTGAGAAAAATGCAACAATTATATATATATATATATATATATATATATATATATATATATATATATATATATATATATATATATATATATATATATATATATAGCAATTCTACTAAAAGTAATGTCCCTTGATTATCTTTTCTTACGTTAAGTCCCCTTGCAATATGTTAAATATAATTTAATTAAAAATTAAATTTTATTACGTAAATAACTGTTTGTAAACTAACAAACTTTGCCAGTTGGCTGCACGGGAATGAGAAGAACATCTGTAGAAAATTTCATCTCAATCGGATAGCCCGTTCGCGAAAACATAAAAGACATACATATATACATACATTGTCTTTTATATATATAGATACCTGTGCGCTTGTGTGTGTGTGTGTGTTTGTTTGTGTGTGTGTGTCTCTCTCTCTCTCTCTCTCTCTCTATATATATATATATATATATATATATATATATATATATATATATAAGGCAATGTGTATCCGGATGTATTTGATGCGTTGGGCGAACGGTCCATCCGATTGAGATGAAATTTTTCTACTTGCTTTCTTTTCATTCCCGTGCAGCCAGCAGTCATAGTTTGTTAGTGTACAAACAGCTATTTACTTACTAACATTTAATATTTTAATTTACATTTTTTTTTTTTTTTTTGCTTATCCCTTACAGGACATTGCAGTCAACATCAGCATTTTTCAGCTGCTGTTGA
>OY992888.1:33300277-33436024 GCA_963921405.1 Cepaea hortensis
ATTTACTAATTGTCACGTATTCACAACCGTATGTTAAAACTGGTTCTATGTAACATGCAAGAACTCTCTTTCTAACGTTCAAGGGCAAGAACTGAACTCATCATCATCATCATCATCATCATCTTCCACTTCTGCCGTCAGGCGTAGTGGGGAGGAATAATTTGCGTTCCGGCGCCCGGTGGACGGCACTGGATAGTGTCATTCCGTGTGGTTGTACAATGTCTCTGATGTCGTCAATCCATTTTCTTCTTGGGCGTCCTCGTGGTCTCGTCGCAGATGATCTTTGATGTAAGGCCAGTGATGGTAGTTACTGATGTTGCATTCTAACAACATGGCCAAACCACTTGATCTTCTGTCTTTCAATAAATGTGGCACAAGATGTTGATCCCACAGTCTGTCTGATAGTAGCATTTCTTACTCGGTCTCGGATTGTTAAGTTGGCAGCTCTCCTCAGGCATCTCATTTCGCAGGTGTTGATTTTGCGAAGGTGTAATTTGGATAATGTCCAGGTTTGAGATTGGTAGCATAGGGTGTGTGAATATGCTGTTTATTATCTGTCGTTTTGCGGACATGGGTATGTTTGGATGTTTCATTAAGGGTGATAGTTGATATGTAAGTGCACTAGCTTTTTGGCATCTGATTTCAATTTCTCTGTCCAATCTGCCATCTACTGTGATCATACTTCCAAGGTATTTGAATTCTTTAACTTGTTTCAGAGGTGTGTTATTTATCTGTATACTTAGTGGGCCTGGTGATCTGCTAACTTGCATTACTTCGGTTTTGTCTGTGTTTATACTCATATTGTATCTGCTGCAGGTTGAACTCAGATTAGTAATATGATTTTGTAGTCTGTCCTCATCGCTGTAAAACAGGCACTGATCGTCTGCAAATAGAAGTTCATTTATTCCCTGTGGGTCAGTTGTTTCATCTGGAGTAAAGAGTTCTAAATTTTCTGAATCTGTTCTGTCGAGACTTGCTTCTTTGGAAATTCTGTCCATGTAGATATTGAATAGCAGGGGAGAGAGCACACATCCCTGCCTCACTCCTGTATTGACTGTGAACATATCTGATATACCTTCTTGTGTTCTTACTGCACTTTGGCTCGAGTGGTACATGGCTATGATGTTTTCTAGCAGTTGCCCTTGTATCCCATAGTCTTCAAGGATGGTCCATAATTTGTATCTGTCTACTCTATCGAAAGCCTTTTCCTGATCTACAAACACAATATTCTGCTGGTCACTATATTCGATAGTTTTTTCACAAATTTGTCTAAGTGTAAATAATGCATCAGTGCAACTTTTACCTTTCCGAAAACCGAATTGTGCTTTGCTTAACTGTTGTTCAACTATTGGTCTAGCTCTTTGTTCCAATAGTTTTGCATACATTTTCCCTATATGGCTCAGGAGTGATATACCTCTGTCTGTTTCGCACTCTCTCATATTGCCTTTCTTTTTCCATATTGGTACTATTATTGCCTGTTGCCAATCATCTGGGACTTTTCTTTCTTCCCATGCTATATTAAAAAGTTTTGTTAGCCTTTTAACTCCTGTTTCCTCACAGGCCTGAATAGCTTCTGTGGTTATTCCATCTGGACCTGGTGATTTGTTTTTAGGACTTTTCTGTATAACTGCTTTGACTTCTGCAGGTATGATATTTGGTTCTTGCTGTCCCTGGCATTTAGGCACAAAAGTGAAGTTTTCTATGTTATGTGTAGGGTTAAGTAGTTCTTGAAAGTATTCTGCCCACCTTGCTAGTCTTTGTTGTGGGTTAAATATCGGTATGCCTCTTTTGCTGTTTATAATGGTGGTTGGGTTGTAACATGCATCTCTGTTTCTCATTGTGGTGACACGGTTATAAAATTCTCTTGGGCAGTCTTTGCTAAGGGTCGCCATCTGTTCACCGTATATTCTCCAGGATTCATCTTTAGATGCTCTCATTGTTCGTTTGGCATTACGTCGTGCTATTCTATAAGTAATATAGTCCTGTTCAGATTTAATTGTGATCCACTTTTTGAATGCTACCTTCTTTTTGAATATGCTATCTTTAATTTTGTTGTTCCACCAGGCTGTTCTCAATCTTTTGTCCTGCTCTACTTTCTTTGTTCCACATTTATTTTCCAGTGTGTCGAGCATGGCAGCCTTGAAACATTCCTTATCTACGCTTGAGTGGTCATCGGGGATGTTCTTATGTAGGTTTTGGATTTCTTGATTGAATTCGTCTTTAACCGTATTTTCCTGCAGCCTCCTATAATTGATGACATGTGTTGTTACCTTTTTGTTTCTTATTTTCCTGTGTGGTGAAATTTTTTTTATTATGACTGGTTTGTGATCAGTATCAACATCTGTATTTGGGAGTGCTCTAGAATCTAATAGTAGCCTTCTGTCTGATTTCCTAATTAGAATAAAGTCAATTTGAGATGCTTGGTCTATGTCATTCCGTTTATACCAGGTTTTGGTGTGGCTACGACGATGTTGAAAAAAACTATTTGCTATTATTAGTCCATGTTCCGAACATATGTTGAGTAGATGTTGACCATTGCTGTTACAATCAGTCTCTGTGACGCTGAATGGCCCCATGCAATCCTCCCACGGTGTTCTTCGTGTGCCTATTCGTCTGTTAAAATCACCCATCACAACTAGTTCATCTGTCTCTTTGACATTAACATTATTTAACGTGTCTGCAAGTTTATCAAAATATTCGTCTTTGTCTTCGTCGCTGTAAGTGTCATTACATGGGGCGTATGTTTGTATAAAAGTTGTTGTTCTATTTCCTTCTTTGATCTGTACTAGTATTATCCTTTCTGATATAAATTTAGTGTTGATAATGGCTTTCGCTTTGTCTGGATGTAACAAAATACCCACTCCATGTTTAGCTGTAGCTCGCTGGTCGACGCCACTCCATATAAGAACGTAACCTTCATGTGTTTGTTTCGTGTTCTGCCCCTTTTTCCTAGTGTCTGCGAGTCCTAATAATTGAATATTTGATTGTTTCATAAACTCTACAAGAGCTGGTTCCTTATATCCTAGACCTGTAACATTCCAAGTTGCAAAAATCTCCTTTCTATTTGAAGTATTTCGAAGTTTAGCAGTTGTCGTCGTTAGTCGCTTGTTGTGTCGCTTCGGTGTGTCGTTTCCGGCGTGAACGCTGATAGAGTTGCGTTTTTCTTTCAATTTCCTCCATAATTCTCGAGCAATAGTTCTTGAACAAATAAATTCCCTACCGGTTTGCTGGACCTGTCGTAGGTTCATCCTTATTTGAACAGATTGATGTTAAGAAACACGCACAGAACACATAATTAATCTCTGAATCGAGCGACGCGGTTTACACCGCTATCTTGAATTTCATAAAAAATCATCCTGAATTTCATAAAAAATAATCCGAGTACTTAACTAAATGTTCTTATTTGACAGAATGCAGTTCTTCCTTGTCCTATTTTGGTCATATCTGTAACATAATCATATTCTTGCTTTAACGGAGACAGGAATAAATATTAAATGTAAGCCTTGCCGCGACTCTCCGTTGCCTCGCTTTCATCAAGGATTGACACGTACATGGAATAAGCAAATCAGTTGACATGTAATATAATGTCCTGGCTTTTGATGTCAAGAATAGCCTCGTGCATGATTACAGAAAACTTTCCAGCAAAATAATTCAAATTGCAAGGAGATCACTAATGTTAATGTAATGTATATGGCATTTTTTGATGCAGGTTTATGAGATGTAGATAATCATAGAACAAGCTACGGGGAGGGGGGGGGGGGGAGAGATTTGATGCCAGGGGTGATGTGGTTTCTGGTGTAACTGCGCATTTAATAAATTATATATCCACAGTTAAAATAAAAATGAGAAGGTGGAGAGGTAAATATCTTGATGGCTTGGCTACGTGGCATGGTCGTGAGAAGAACCATGAAGCTGATCCACGACTCTGGTGATCGTGTGAGATGGCGAAACATGACCGCCTACGGTTATCGGCATGGCACATTATGATGAAGATATCCACAGTTATGATAGATTCTTGGCCTGGTTATGAAGAGTAAGCAATGGCAAACTATTCAACTAAAATTACCTTGTAAATCATAAACAACCAATAAATTATGGGGTTGATTGTAGCGTTCCGTAAACGACATGCAGCTGACTGTAACTACGAAGAGAAACGATATAGAAACTTGAGTGACAACTGGCAGACTTGATAGCAAAAGAGAAAAGACAGATGCGGCCATATTTTGACTACATTGCATAATAGGAAAAAGAACACAGACCATACCAGTCTCTTATGAGATGACGAACCTCGGCAGAGCAAAATTACCGACGTGGCATGTGATGCTGATGGATAATATTACTGTTCAAGGTCAGCTGGGGTGTTTACAGCCAGTGTGGATAAAAACAGTATCATCGCGCGGTTGACAGAGCGACTATGTAAGATCGAAAGTAATTACTTTTCTTCTTCTTCTTCTTCTTCTTCTTCTTCTTCTTCTTCTTCTTCTTCTTCTTCTTCTTCTTCTTCTTCTTCTTCTTCTTTTCCTCCTCCTGCCGCCTTTGCTCCTGCTTCAGCGATCAATGTTTGCAAACCATCTATTCCGGCTTGGATCGTGAACAGGGCATTGTTAGTACTGATAATGAGATCAGTTTGGCCGAATGTATAAGAGCGTTCGCTCTTAAACTTCCGGTGTGCCAATGCCGAGGTAGCGGGTTCAATCCCTACGCCGGTCAGTTGGACTAAAATGCTGACTTCTTGTCCTTGACTTGGGGGTGTAAATTACAAGTATCTCAGAACTCGGAGTGGATTCACCTAATGGCGAGGAACACTGGTAATAAGGAAAGCTAATCCACGCGCAAAATCAGATCAGTGCACGCCATAGTAGAGGCAACTATTATAAGTAGTCGCACGCTCATGGACTACTCTTGCGTTCAAAGAAAAGGGGGGGAAAGTACTGATGATTATAAAAGTGTATTGAAGGCTCCATTCTACGTGAACAATCGAAGCGCGAGACATACAGTCTTCGAGATCCATCGCAGCCAACCTTCATTGTGGTGACGACACCTGATTAATTGATTGATTTCATCATCATCAAGTGCCGTGCCGGCTGGCGTAGGCGTTCATGGCTCTCCACAGATCTCGGTCTTTGGTTTTCTGGATCAACTCTGCTGCTGATATTCCTCCATGCCACCGTCTCAATCCATCCAGCATCACTTCTCTTGGTCTACCTCTGCCTCTCTTCCCCTCGATCTTTCCAGTTGTTACGATGTTCTCCAATGCCTCTCTTCTCATCACATGACCGAAGAAGGCTGTTTGTCTCTGTCTTATTGTTGTATATACTGTTCTAGTTTCATTAGCCTGTTTCAGGCAGTCGTCGTTAGTTACTCTGACAGTCCAAGGAATTCGCAACATTCGTCTCAGGAACCACATCTCTGTTGCTTCTAATTTCTTCTTAATTTGTTCATTTACATTCCAAGATTCACTGCCATACAGCAAAACTGGTTCCACATAGCATTTCAGCACTCTCTTTCTTACATTCAGTGATAGTGACTTATTGCATAAGATACTCTTCATTTTCTTAAATGCGGCCTTTGCCTGCTCTATTCTGCTCCTAATCTCTGTTGTACATCTTCCATCTGATGTTATAAATGCCCCTAGGTATCTAAAATTATCAACTTGGTTAAGGATTTCCCCCCCCCCTCCTATTTCTATGTCACATTTTGGTGTCATCATTTTCTTTGATATTACCATTGTTACTGTTTTCTTGATATTCAAGGAGAGTCCTTTCCTTGCACTCTCTGTTACTACAACATCTAATAATTGTTGTAGGTCTGTTGAATTATCCGCCACCAATACTGTGTCATCTGCATAGCGTATATTATTTATATTATAACCTCCAACTAGTATTCCTGGCATCTCTTTGATCTCTCTCATTATTACTTCGCTATACAGGGAGAAAAGATCTGGTGACAAGACACACCCTTGTCGTACTCCTAGCTTTATCTGTTCGTAACTACCCTCTTTATTTCCCATTTTAATTGCTGCTACTTGGTTCCAGTAAACATTCTTTATTATTCTTAAATCTGTTCCATCAATGTTGATATCTTCCAACATTTTAATCAGTTCATCATGTTTTACTTTATCAAATGCCTTAGTATAATCTATGAAGCACAAATATATGTCTCTCTGTTTCTCTATTGACCTTTCTATTAGTGTCCGTAATGTATAAATTGCATTGTTTGTGCCCTTTCCTTCCACAAATCCATACTGTTCTTCACTAATTTCCATTTTTATTTTCTTTTTGGTTCTTCTCATTATGATTCTGAGTAGAAGCTTAGTGATATGGTTTATAAGGTTAATTGTACGAAAATCTTCACAATCAATTGCTCCTGGTCTTTTTGGTATAGCTATAAATACCGATTTCAGCATATCACTGGGTAAATATCCACTGCTGTAAATATCATTCAACATTTTGGTTAATATATCTACTCCAAATTCTCCCAATACTTCTAATTCTTCTATTGTGATTTCATCTGGCCCAGCTGTTTTTCCTTTCTTCATACGTTTCATAGCGTCAGCGACTTCTTCTTTCAGAATAGGTGGACCTTCTAAGTTACTATCTTCTGTTAATTCTTCCCTTTCTCCTACATATAATTCTCTTATATACTCATTCCACCTCTTCATTATAGCATCTTCCTCTAATATTATCTTTCCTGTTTTTGATTTCAAACACCCCGTATTTATTCTTATTTTTCTTCCTGTAAGCTCACTGATTTGTCTGTGCATATTTTTTGTATCTTTAATGGAATTTAATTCAATTTTTTTGCATTGTTCGTTTAACCAACTTTCTTTAGCCTTCCCACATTTATCTTTTATTTCTTTATTTATCTTAGTGTATTCTTGTTTGTCATTTTTACTCTGTTTTCTTTTGTCCATCAATTTTAAGATATCTTCATTCATCCATTTTTTCTTAGCTATTTTGCCTCTCTCCGGTAATACTTCTTTGCTAGTTTGATGAATGGAGTCCCTTAACATTTCCCATTGTTCATCTATACTCTGTATTTTAGTTATTGCATTGTACCTATTTTTCCACAGTCACTCTGTATTGTTCTTGCATTTCTTTATCTATTTTCAGAACCTCTTTATTAAGTCTCATGTTCTTAACCATTTTTTTCCCTCTCTTTAATCTTACTTTTATTTGTCCACATAGTGGTACATGATCACTATTACAGTCAGCACCAGGCATTGTCTTTACATTAATTAAAGCATTTCTAAATCTTTTATTAATTAGTATGTAGTCAATTTGGTTGCGTATTTTCTTATCAGGGCTTATCCATGTGTACAGTCGTCTTTTATGGTGCTTAAACCATGTGTTTCCAATTATCATATCATTGATATTTGCCCATTCTATTAGCTTTTCCCCTCTTTCATTTCTTGTACCTAAACCATAATTCCCCACCACATCCTCCATTTTTCCCTTTCCTATTTTTGCATTAAAATCACCAAGTATTATCTTTATTTCTTGTGATCCAATTTGAGCCATCGCCATTTCTATTTCGTCGTAAAAGTGTTGTATTTCTTCCTCACTACTGCTTGCTGTTGGTGCATATACTTGTATAATATTTATGTCTATTGGTTTCCCTTTGATTTTTACCATAATAACTCTATCTGAAATACACCAGTATCCATTAATTGACTTGGCTGTTTTTTCGTCTAATATTATTCCTACACCTTTTTCATGTGTATCCCCTCCAGCATAAATTATTGTGTGATTGTCAGCTGTAATTTTGCCCGATCCCTTCCATCTCATCTCACTAACGCCTAGTATATTCATTTTCATGCTATCCATCTCTCTTAGAACATTGGTCAACTTTCCTAGCTCATTTAATGTCCTAACATTCCATGTTCCTACTCTAAATTTATTTATTTTAGTTAAGATTTTGCCATCAGTAGCTGGATGACGGTCTGGTGTCACCTGTGGCTCATGACTGTCCCTACCGGACGAGGATGCCCTAAGACAGCCATTAACGTCCTTCACTAACTTTGATATATGTTTTGCCATGAAGTCTTGGGAAGATAATGTGGTGGTTTCCCCTTGCCTTCCACATTCACATGGTGGTCTTTTTACCTCTGCCTTTGACAGCCATTTCCGACTGTAAGGACAAGTGAGTGCCCTGCTCTGCTCAGCTGCAGAGTTGTCCACTTATTCCGGTGGATACTCGGTCCCCAGAGCTGTGTTAGCCACACCGTAGTGTTTTTCCATCCTCTACCGCGGGGAGGTGCAGTTGGGATTTTCCCTTCATAAAGTTGTGGTCTATGACCAAAACTCTCCAGTACATTTTAGAGGACCTTATGATTGATTTACTTTTTAAAAAATAAATACCAATGTGGCTATGGCGAGGTTTGGCTGTGGCGAAGTTTGGCTGCGGCGAAGTTTGGCTGTAGCGAAAGGGTTACGAACACAATTCGTAATCCTGCATACCGCGCTCGAAACAGTTTGGATTTCTCTCAGAACGTCTGTGCTACTCTGAATATATGTCCGTGAAGAACAGCACTCTTCCAAACATCCACATTCCTGTAACCTCCAAGTAAAGTTTCTCTGTTCTGTTTATTGTCAATGATTCACTTCCATACTTCAAGATTGGTTGTACTCGTATTTAATTGTTTGGTATTCTAAAGTAAAGTTTCATTGTTCTGTTTATTGTCAATGATTCACTTCCATACTTCAAGATTGGTTGTACTCGTATTTAATTGTTTGGTATTCTAAAGTAAAGTTTCACTGTTCTGTTTATTGTCAATGATTCACTTCCATACTTCAAGATTGGTTGTACTCGTATTTAATTGTTTGGTATTCTAAAGTTTTAGTCAGGTCTTAGTCAGATATGACTGAGCTACCGTATGACAGTAGACGGTACTACCTGCTTTCTGTCAGCGCCGAATGTTGGGCGGCACTTACCAAACCCGACACCCCACATTGTGCCAAATGCTTCGGGCGGAGGAGGGCAATTGGGAGGGTACTAGCCTTATCCTGGTGCGAGGAAATGCAACCCAAAGACAAAATAAGTCATGGCAGGGCAGACCAGGCCCTAAGCCTTGGTTGGCAGCTGGTCTAGGATCGAAGCTCCGACAGGCGGACAGTTAGAGCATTGCTTTGCTGATCCGGCAGCTTCTGCAGCTTGTCTTGTTCCAGATGTATAGGTGTTAACTTTCCTCTGGATTTAACTAGGCAGGCCGAGAGAGGGATCATGCTGCATGGGCAACACATGGTTTCTTTATTTTAGCCCAGGCTTTGTGCTATGGAGAGGACTTCAAGTCCTGGGAGATCAAGTCTACCCCGAATCACAGTGCGGCTTCCGTCAGAACCGGTCTACCATTGATATGATATTCTCATTGCGACAGATGCAAGAAAAATGCCGGGAACAAAATCAGCCACTGTTTATTGCCTTCATCGACCTCACAAAGGCATTCGATTTGGTCAGTCGTGAGGGTCTGTTCAAAGCACTAAAGAAGATTGGCTGTCCACCAACTCTTCTGTCCATTGTGGAATCGTTCCACACAGGCATGAAGGGTATAATCAAGTTTGATGGCTCAACTTCAGAAGAGTTTGAAATCAAGAGTGGAGTTAAGCAAGGTTGTGTACTAGCCCCCACCCTCTTTGGGATATACTTTTCACTTCTACTGAAATATGCCTTTCGTGATCAGGATGACGGTATATACATTCACTCACGCTCAGATGGTGGCCTCTATAATGCTCAGAGATTGAAGGCCACGACCAAAATTAGCAGGGTACTAATCAGAGAGTTGCTTTTTGCGGATGATGCTGCGATTACGACCCACTCTGAGGTAGAATTACAACATCTACTATCTGCATTCTCCAATGCTTGTTCTGAATTTGGTTTAACAATTAACAAAAAGAAGACACAGATTATGTCACAAGGTGCATATAGTGTACCATCAATCTTTATTGACGACGCCGAACTGGAGATAGTAGACCATTTTACATATCTAGGATCAGAGGTAAATAGCAAATTATCCCTCGATCAGGAAATCAACATCAGGGTTGGCAAGGCAGCAACAACAATGAACATGTTAGCAAAAAGAGTCTGGGAGAACAGGAAGCTTACTGCCAAAACAAAAGTCCTCGTCTACCAAGCCTGTGTCCTTAGTACTCTTCTTTATGGCAGTGAAACCTGGACAACTTACTCACGCCAAGAGAAACGTTTAAACAGCTTTCATATGCGGTGTCTGTGAAGAATACTTGGTTTTAAGTGGCGAGACAAAATCACAAATACTGAAGTATTGGAAAGATCAGGTTGTGTGACGGTGTATTCCATGCTCAGTCTTCGTAGACTTAGATGGATAGGACACGTTAGGAGGATGGATGATGGTAGAATACCAAAGGACATCTTTTTTGGTGAATTACAGATGGGTAAGAGATCTCAGGGTCGGCCTCTACTAAGATACAAAGATATGTGTAAGCGGGACATGATTGATACAGGCATTGATAATGCACAATGGGAGCACGTCGCCGCTGAACGTGTTGCATGGAGGGCAACTATCAGAAATGGAATAAAGACAAAGGAGAAAATGATTGCAGATAAAGCACACACAGAGCGTGAGAGACGTAAGATGGTGCAAAATGGTGGAAATGACCATGTTTTCACATGCACCTACTGTGGGCAAACATTTGCAGCAAGAATTGGCCTTACCAGCCACACTCGCCACCGCCATGGATCGTAGTTATTGCCATATGACAGTTATTAAGCCTTTTTGAAGCACAATGTACCAAACTATCGTCTGTCAAGACGGAAAGGTGCCAATGAATGATGATTCTAAAGTAAAGTTTCATTGTTCTGTTTATTGTCAATGATTCACTTCCATGCTTCAAGATTGGTTGTACTCGTATTTAATTGTTTGGTATTCTAAAGTAATGTTTCATTGTTCTGTTTATTGTCAATGATTCACTTCCATACTTCAAGATTGGCTGTACTCGTATATAATTGTTTGTTATTCTAACATAATAATCTTGGTAAAGGAAATAAACAGTTTCATGAAGGACAGGATCCTCCATCAGAGGCAACTAACAGAGGCATTCCAGATAAGAACAGGAGTGAGGTAGGGATGCCTCTTGTCACCCTTACTATTATTACTGATTATAGACTAGATTATGGAGACAACAACAAGCTCTGGCTGAAATAGAATCCAATGGACTCCCTCTGACAAAGCAGCTCGATGATCTGGACTGTAACGACATCACCCTCCTATCTCACAACAAGAAATCAAATGCAGGATAAACTAAAAACAGTAGACAGGAGGTCACAACAACTAGGTTTAACATTCATAGAGGAAACACCAGATAATGAGAATAAATCGTGCAAATGATGGCCTGGCCTACTTTAGAGAAACATCACCATAATCATACACCTGTTTAAGTAGCAATGTAGACAAAAGGCGTGCAGCAGATACAGAGATCAGAATAAGCATATAAATGGCTAGATGATGTTTTATAAAACTAGGACATTTGTGGAAGTCGAAGTAAATTAAACTTAGCACGAAACTTAGAATATTCAATTTTAACTTTAAATCAGTACTGCTGTGTGGAACAATCATGGAGAATAACGAAATCAGATACAACTAAACTACAAATATTCACTAACTGGTGCATGTTTACAATACGAGGAACAAAATGGTTTGACAACGGTACCAATGTGGAGCTCATGGAGAAAACTAGACAAATATAATTGAACTAAGAGGAGAAGAAAAGATGCTGGCGCTGGATAGGCCATACATTGAGAAAACCACAGAATAGTATAGCTGCAGGATGTTTGTAAAGTTTCACTACACTTTGTATGTAGAACTATTTTGAAAAAAACAAACAAACAAACAAACAAACAAACAATCTGTCTTCCGTTCATAACACCATTCTGTTCGGAGTGCAAAGTGCATTACTCCAGCAGACGACAGCCATTTACTGCATATTGCATCACGGTGGACTGTGCAGCACATTTTTTGATGACGTCGTGTACTTCATTTTTTTTTTTCAAATTTGTTCTATATACAAAGTGTAGTGAGACTTTACAAACACGCTAGAAAAGCATTAGTCTGGAACCCACGGGACAAAAGAAACAGAGGAAGACCTAAAAACTCACGGAGAAGAGAAGTAGAAACAGAAATGGACAGTAGTGTTTTCGTCGCCCTGCTACTGAGTGAGTGCGTGGCGCGACACTGTGAGCTGTGAGTTTCGTGTGAAATGCTTCTGAATCTGCCAGAGGTTTTTTGGAACGTGACTGCATGTTCGGAGCGATGGCAGATGGCTATGTCCCAGAGTTGACCGGTTTTTGCCTTATGCAGAAATGCGTAGCTGCTGGGCTTCTGGTTGACTGCCACTGCCATCGACGATGAACTGTATTTTCGTGGACTGTGTGGGTGAACATCTAGGAAACATCCAGATGGGAAAATGACTGCCGATTCCATCAGAAATGAACTGGGTGTTTTGTGCGGGACTATTGTGTTGACATTCTGGCGGCGGCATTATGCACAGTATATCTGTGCGGGCTGTCGTTTGTCGAGACTCCTGTCTTTTCCACTTTTCACATTGGGCAGTGGGGAGCGTTTTGTGTGATATTCACTGGCACAGGAACGGAGCATAATGGGGACGACCCATTGCTGTGAAGTTGGAACTGCGACTAACTAACTAACTATGGACAATAGTGTAAGGACATGGACAGAGCTGCATGGGATATCTAAAGATAGGATACCATGCAGTGAGTTGGTTGAGGTCTTGTGTCTCTATGGTGGTTAGAGGGCACAATAAAAAGAATTATGCTTCCGACAACGAGATAAGATTCTTGGCGGCCTTTTTCGTTGCCTGGAAGCGTGTTCGTGCAAGAAATGATACGTGCAGTTGGAGATCGCAAGAAGTAGCGAAGTTTGATCTCCCACTCTTGTCGCCATGACACTTGATGATGATGATTTCTCTAGCTAATTAATTTATTTCATAATGACTGTCCTTCGCCGTGTTGGTCCCTCTAATCTGATAGCGTCTGGCAACCCCGAGATAATCAATACACAGTACAAAGAGAAGTAACTACACCGAACATTAGTCGGGATGAGTGGTGTTACTTTTAAATCCCACATTTCCTGTCTGGCAGACCTATTTTGTGTATGTTGGTGAGTAATCTTACGCTGGCAATCTGCCACCACGCTCCTGTAATACTATAGCTTGCATGTGTTACGTCAGGTGACACAGAATTAATTAGATAATGTTTAGCGAACAAGGACGAGGATAAATGTTGGCAGGCGAAACTTTGCCCGTGGCAGGCATTTACATTATTCTAGTCTGTCCCGGCGGAAATGTGCGCAGCTTGGGTGTGCAATACAAAGGGCATACTTTGCTGTGCACTTATGAATGGTAGATCAATCTCAACAAGTAAGTAACAAGTGGTACAGTTCGACCGCTTTCGTGTTCCCACTTTTACCATCAACTGAGAGAATAATCGAGTTCCTATTTTACTTTAGCTCCATGGGGAAGGTTTTGCGGGCGCGGTTCGTAATCCCGTATACCCGTGTTCGAAACACAGCTGCGCGCGATTTGGCAGCAGACCGCGCTGCTTTGGGTTTGCGTTGGTATCGGTCATTCAGAAAGCAATGGCAAACTACTGAACGTTAATTTGCCAAGAGATCACAACGGCAAAAATGCTGGTGTTGACTGTGATGTCCTGTAAAGGATATGCAAAAAAAAAATTAAAAACAAAAATGTTACTTTAGTGAGTCTGAAGCATACAAACATTTGCGTTCACTCGCTTTGAACTCAAGTGTAGTCCATACAAACTACTTCCAGTAGTGCTGGACTGAATTTTGCGTGTGGATTAGCTTTCCCTATTAACAGTGTCCCTCGCCAGCAGACGAACCCACTATGACTTTAGAGGTACTTGTAATTAACGTCCCCAAGTCAAGGACGATAGGTCAACATTTTAGTCCAACTGTCCGGTGTAGGGGTTGAACCCTTTACTTTGGCATCAGCACACAAGATGTTTAAGAACGTGTTTCTTAACCATTTGGGTCATGCAGATCTACTCCATCCCAGGTAACAGGCTCCATCTAACTGTGGTTAGCTTTCTTTCCTAACAATTTTGCCAGGGCAGGAATCTTACTGCCTACTCCATGCAATTTCCAACTGCCTTGAGATTTTTAACAAGCCTGACTTGCACATGAGACATGGTGTACAGATTGATACACACGGAAAATATGTCATCAAACACATTGTGTTGATTGATACACACGGAAAATATGTCATCAAACACAGTGTGTTGATTGATACACATGGAAAATATGTCATCAAACACAGTGTGTTGCTCTAGCCATTGAGCTATGGGGGAAATAAGAAAGAGATAAACAGCCTTCTTTGGTCATGTGATGAGAAGACAGGCATTGGAGAACATGGTGACAACTGGAAAGATCATGGGGAAGAGAGGCAGAGGCAGACCAAGAGAAATTATGCTGGATAGATTGAGACGGTGGCATGGAGGAATTTCAGGAGCAGTGTTGATCCAGAACACCAAAGACCGAGATCTGTAGAGAGACATGAACGCCTACGCCAGCTGGCAGGGCACTTGATAGTGATGACATTTTTGCTTGCTTTGAACTCAGTGTACTTCTAGTGCACTGGGCTGAGTTTTGCGTGTGGATTAGCTTCCCCTATTAACAGTGTCCCTCACCATCAGGCAAACCCACTCCGACTTCAGAGGCACTTGTAATTTATGTACACAAGTCAAGGACAATAAGTCAACATTTCAGTCCAACTGACTGGTGTGAGGGGTAAACCCTCTACCTCGCATCAGCACACCAGATGTTTAAGAATGAGTGTTCTTATCCTTCGGCCATGCTGATCTCCAGATGAAGATGATGAGTTTACCATGGCTTTCTGAATGAGAAGTCATTGCTAAGTCCAACAGACTGGTGTAGGGAGTGAACCATGAACCCCACTCTTGTCATAAAGGAAGTTTAAGCAATGCAGCCACGCTGACTTCTGTGATGCATGATACACCAGGAAAATAGCTTATCACAGAATGTTGCTTGATAACACGTAGAAAATAGCTTATGATCACAGAATGTTGCTTGATAACACGTAGAAAATAGCTTATGATCACAGAATGTTGTTTGATAACACGTAGAAAATAGCTTATGATCACAGAATGTTGCTTGATAACATGTAGAAAATAGCTTATCATCACAGAATGTT
Source organism: Cepaea hortensis (assembly GCA_963921405.1). Classification (NCBI taxonomy): domain Eukaryota; kingdom Metazoa; phylum Mollusca; class Gastropoda; order Stylommatophora; family Helicidae; genus Cepaea; species Cepaea hortensis. The sequence goes on from OY992888.1 coordinate 33,315,496, forward strand.
GCTTGATAACATGTAGAAAATAGCTTATCATCACAGAATGTTGCTTGATAACACGTAGAAATTAGCTGATCATCACAGAATGTTGCTTGGTAATACGTAGAAAATAGCTTATCATCACAGAATGTTGCTTGATAACACGTAGAAATTAGCTGATCATCACAGAATGTTGCTTGATAACACATAGAAATTAGCTGATCATCACAGAATGTTGCTTGATAACACATAGAAATTAGCTTATCATCACAAAATGTTGCTTGATAACATGTAGAAATTAGCTGATCATCACAGAATGTTGCTTGATAACACGTAGAAATTAGCTTATCATCACAGAATGTTGCTTGATAACATGTAGAAATTAGCTTATCATCACAGAATGTTGCTTGATAACACGTAGAAATTAGCTGATCATCACAGAATGTTGCTTGATAACACGTATAAATTAGCTTATCATCAGATAATGTTGCTTGATAACATGTAGAAATTAGCTTATCATCACAGAATGGTGCTTGATAACACGTAGAAATTAGCTGATCATCACAGAATGTTGCTTGGTAACACGTAGAAATTAGCTTATAATGCATGGTGTACTTCTTGGGATCTGGCTCTCTGGTGAAGGGGATACGCATGCAGTTTGTAAACCTACATGCCATGTTCAAAACACAGCTGCAGGCGATTTGGCAGCAAACCACATTGCACTGGTTTTTATGAAAATGGTATGAGTGCCAGTCGTTTAGAAAGCAATGGCAAACTACTGAACGTAAACTTGCCAAACCTCATGAACTAAACAATGCTGGTGTTGACTGTAACATTCTGTACAGGATATCCAACTAACTTTAATTCTTCTTGGGATAGAAAAAAATGAAGCCAGGTTTAGGGTGTAACCAAGTTCATAATAACACTTGGTGAGGCAGTCTTAGGCAGGAGAGGCCATGACACACACTAGGTCTTACAATCTTTTCATTGCCTCATTTGAATCTCTCATTGGAATTAATCCCCCTATACAGTTGTTTAATATTGCAAACATGAACAAGAAGCAGCAGAATGTATCTCACACAAAATAACACTGACACTAAACATGAACAATCAAATTCATATAGAATGATAGAATGTATTGTGATTCACACATTATGACTCTGAACATGAATTTATGAAAGCATCTATTTATTTTGTTTTCATTAAAATGAAATGGCAAAAGTAGTCAACAATTAAATCTCTATGCCAGAAATGGAATTTTACTTTCAAATTTGATCAATAAAACATCTCAATACAATCGGAAGGTATACATAATCAATTACTGACATATATAATTAAACTTCAGTGGGCATATAATCATTTACAAATGATAATAAAACAGAAAAATTACAATACATGAAAATAATCAACTACACATGTACAAGTCATTGACAAATGCAATTTTATACAGACTACCTAACAAATAACCTCATAAATATAGTCAGTTTTTCATCCGCCTTTCACCTCTCTACATAGCCTTCAACCAATACCAGTCAATACCTATCCAAGTCCCTCACCCAACTCACTATAAACCTTATTTAGGCATGATCATGTGGCAAAGGGGTTACAAATGCAATTCATAATCCTGCATACGAAACACAGCTGCGATGATTTGGAAGCATACCACATTACATTGGTTTCCATACAATGGTATGAGTGTCAATGGTTCAGAAAGCAGTGGCAAACTACTGAGCGTAAACTTGCCCAGGATTAATAAACAAGCCAAAAAATTGCTGGAGTTGACTGCTCCGTCCTGTAAAGGTTATGCAACTAACTAACACGATGGATGGAATGTTCTACAGGATGAGTCTCAGGCCAACCCTCATTGGTCACCTCCTATGACATGCATGGTAGGTTACAGTGTTGATATTCTGTGCTTGCCTCATGGGTCCCAGTAACACAAAGGTGACATACAGTTATACATTATGTTTAGTTTATTCTACCTCTGCACTACTGTTTGAATTGTTTCTTCTACCTCTGCACTACTGTTTGAAGTTTATTCTACCTCTGCACTATTGTTTGAATTGTTTCTTCTACCTCTGCACTACTGTTTGAAGTTTATTCTACCTCTGCACTACTGTTTGAATAGTTTATTCTACCTCTGCACTACTGTTTGAATAGTTTGTTCTACCTCTGCACTATTGTTTGAATAGTTTATTCTACCTCTGCACTACTGTTTGAATAGTTTGTTCTACCTCTGCACTACTGTTTGAATAGTTTGTTCTACCTCTGCACTATTGTTTGAATAGTTTGTTCTAACTCTGCACTACTGTTTGAATAGTTTGTTCTAACTCTGCACTATTGTTTGAATAGTTTGTTCTACCTCTACACTACTGTTTGAAATGTTTGTTCTACCTCTGCACTACTGTTTGTCCACACCCAGTCAGACAGAAGGGGGTTCGGCTGCCAAGACAAGATCCGACGTGGTCCAAGGCGACAACCAAGGAACGCAAAGTCATGGTGGTTAAGGAGATCCGCAAGGGGGAGGATGACGAAAGAGTCCAGAAGGCTGCCCAACAGGTGCAGCAGGCCCAGTGGATGTCATGGAAAGAGATAGTGCAAAGATCTCTTACCTGGAATGGCACCACTGCACCTAAGTTTTGTCATCCGATCCCTCTACGATGTCTTGCCATCAGCTGCCAACTTGGTCAAGTGGGGGGAAAGCCACCGACCCATTCTGTCCCCTCTGTACAAAGGTTCAAAAGGTTCAGACAGCAGAACACGTATTGTCCACATGTAAAGTCGCCCTGACCCAAGGCCGATTTACGTGGCGGGACAACAAAGTCCTTACTCTGTTGGCGGTCACAGTGAATGTAGCCAGAATGAAGGTGAACAAAGAGGGGACCAGGCCAAGGCCGGTGGAGATTTCCTTCATCCAAGCCGGGCAACAACGCAGAGACAACAAAAACGGAGTTGACGACTTGCCACTTCCGACCATTTTCGATGGTGCCGGGGACTGGGAATGGACCATGGATCTAAAGCGTCATGGCAAATACCCTGAGGTGATCCAAACGTTCGGCTTGCAACCTGACATTGTACTTAGCTCCTCGTCAGACAAGCAGCTAACGCTGATACGAGTCCGATATTGAGGAGCAGCATACATACAAGATACAGAAGTACGATGACATGGTCGCTTGTCTTAAATGGAAAAAGTACACCGTCAGGCTATTCACTGTAGTGGCAGGCGCCAGAGGTCTAGTTTCCCACTCTGTGTATGATGTGCTGAAGCGAATGGGCATTAAAGGGCGAGCAAGAACTCGGGCCCATAAACAACTGTGTGGGGCAGCCAAAAAGGCCTAAGCAGGCTGTGACACTGTCGGAACCTGAAGTGGGATGAAACTCAAAACTAGTATGGTTAGAAGCAGTAACTGCAGAACACCTAACAATCTCTCAACCAAAACCATGAACTTGCAACTTCTCGTGTCAGCTCTTTAGTCTTTCCTCCAAGTGAGGTGAGGTGGTGAATCTGAGTGCAGTCAAATCGAGCAAATTTCTGTGGTGGTGAATCTGAGTGAAGTCAAATCGAGCAAATTTTGGCCGAAGTCCAACCTCCACAACAGGGTGGTAATCGTCCATAAGTTGCACTCACCTGCAGAGACCAAGAGATGGGTCAAGAAATCAAAGGAAGAACTGACTTCCTAGAAGAGTTCAGCGCCATGAACGGGGCACGAGGAAGTAACATGGCAACGGAGACATATGGAGGCAAGTGAGGCCATGGCTGGGAAGGAAGCAGGCTCCCCACAATCACACATGCTAAGGGGCAAGCACAGGCTGCACAGACTCTCCTCTCTGAGGGAGGGGAGGTTTGAAAGTGGACATGGTAACAGCAAAGGGACAAGCACAACAACAGGGACAATTGAATGTGACCGAACGTCTCCATGGCAGGGGAAAGACACCCGGAGCCATGACCCAGACGGGCCCGCCCCTAGAGAGTGTTAAGGGTAGAATGGGCCGAAACACTTGGGGAAGGGGGTACACTTCTGATGATCAGAAGACCCTGCCGTGTTTGCTCCACGGCGGAGTTTTTATGACTGAATAGTTTGTTCTATCTATACACTACTGTTTGAATAGTTTGCTCTATCTCTGCACTTTGTTTTTGTTTTCTTTGTTCGCATATCCTTTACAGGACATCGCTGTCAACATCAGCATCCTTCAGCTGACTGTTGATTTCTTGGCAAGATTACGCTCAGTAGTTTGCCATTGCTTTCTGAGCGACCGGTTCACATACCCCGCAAGTTACCGTCGGTTAGAACCACCACTGATTCTCGCGCATGTCACGTTACTTACGAGAGTATACGGGATTACAGAGAAAGTCGCTAACCCCTCGGCCAGGCAGACCAGCATCTCTGCACTACTGTTTGAATAGTTTGTTTAGGCTCATTAGCATTCTCTACATCATTTCTCTAGCAGGACACTCTCTCAGATCATCTGACACTCCCAGAAGCTGCAAACAACGTGACGATCACATGGCAATTGTAAATGATGTAAAACATGTATGTGTACATAACATCATCTGACAAAAGACTAGTTGCTAAACAGAATTATTTTCAAGGCAAAATACTGTCAATAGATATCGTTACTGACATTTATATGATATATTTTGGGAAGCATATTTGCAGAGTGGCTGAAAGACATCTAAAGACAGTAGAAATGTGGTTTTGGAGATAAATGTGAAGAATACTCTGGATGGAGAGAAATACAAGTGAGACAGTCCTTCTAGAAACAAATGATTAATGCAAACTGATTAGACAGATAGACAGTCAAAATTTTATGCGCACATTACAATGAAAAAAAAAGCTTGAAAACTTTGTGACAAATGGCAAAACAGCTGGTAAAAGAACAAGGGGAAGGCAAAGATATATATATCTGGATGGCTTGGTAGCATAGCATAATAAGGACACGATCACAGACTTGATTAAAAACTGGCGATCATATGAGATGGGCAAACATCATGTACAATTAAAAACATTTTAATATGCAAACATCATTTTTAAAATGTTGCATGTCCTTTGCAGGACATTGTGATCAACCCCAACCTCAGGTTAATTTTCCAGGCAATTTTACGTTTCATAGTTTGCCACTGATTTGTGAATGAGAAATCCTGGTGATGTGATTATCTACACTGATGGCTCTGTGTTAAGAGGCAAAAAGAAGTGCCTGGGTAATCCTAGCAAAAGAAAATGGCCAGTGTTTGGTAATGGAGAGCTCGGCATATGACACCACACTCTCCAGTCTGAGAATGGAGGTGGAGGCGGTTACTGCAGGTTTCCGCTGGTTGGAAAACAGACTGTATATGCATGTTGTTATTGTAACTGATTCACAAAGCATGCCGGCTGAGGTGAAGACTGGCATGCTTTGTGTGGAATGGCTTGCATCGATTCAGAGGTCGCGGGTTGTTCGAGCATTCGCTGGATCTTTTCTCCAGGACGCTCTGGTGTGGTTGGAAATAAACAGACAGACAGATTGGCTGGTGCCGCGTCATTAAGGGGTGATTTGATGCATGATAAGGCAGAGGTGGTGAATTCCTTCTGGGAGAATGTGATTAATGCAGAAGAACAGATAGACTATCGTGGTCTAGAGAGAATGCAGCAGCAGGGGGTGGTCAGAGGATCTGGTCGACAGTCGTCATTCAGAGGTAAAGCAAAAAGGAAATATAATCAGATTGCACTGGGCACCATTAGTATTGGAACTCTTTGCTGGCTGTTGAAGATGAAGACTGAGAGCTTATGGGAATGCCCTGAGTGCAGTGATGTCGGTTCTTGACTCAACTCGGCTCCAAACAAGAAGTCAACATTGTAGTCCAACCGACTAATATAGGGGTTGAACCCTATACCCCACCATCAGTGCACTGGAAGTCTCAGTGTAAGTGCAGTAAGCTCTATGGCCTTGTAGGCCTCATACACAATGGACAAACTCAAGTACAATACACAGACATCATGTACAATGAAAAACACATCATGTACAACGAAAAACACATCATGTACAACGGGAAAAAAACAATGAACAATGGAGAGAATAACATATGAACAATGAACATCAGATCATGTAAAATAAAAAAGAACATGCCCAATGACAGAAACATCATTTACATTGAAAAAATCATCATGTATAATGCCAAACATCATGTACTATGGACAAACATATACCATGGTCATATAACAAGTATAACAGACAAAGTCAAAGTACACAGGACTACACCTCTACACCGTAATACTTAAAATATACAAGTCCCATACACGTGATCAAATGATATTAAACAAATACTGCCTTGAACCCATTCAGCTCAAGTGATATGACACATTCATAGCTCTGAACTCATTGAGTTCAAAGGATATTAGACACACCACCTTGAACTCACTGATTTCAAAGGATATTTAACACTCACTGCCTTGAGCACAGTAAAGTACGGACATGCTGTACTGAAGTACTGGCAATCCTGGATACACTACACTAAGGATCGGCAACCTTTTTGTAGTGTTGTGTTGAAGTAATGTCACTTAGTATGCTAACATAAGTCTAGGTAATAAATAAACACACATGTAATTGTTTGGCGCTCATAGACATAGAAGAAAGAAGTAGAGACTAGAGGACGCACTAGACAACATCAAAATTGAAAGCTTTAGTTACTGACCGGGATATGAACTTGTCACTTCCAAATGATAACATTGCTTCGCTGCAGGAACACGAAAGACACAATCCCACAGTGAGGTATCAAAGCCTGGTTCCTATTTTACCTACTCAGTAACCTGGCTAATTTCTGATACATGGGTTTAAGCAAAGGATCCAGGTTTTTGAATTAAAATGGTACAGAAAACTTTGTATACATTTCATGCGGTAATTTCAGCTCCAATAGGGTATATTAAAGTTGTTGCAGTTAAAAAGCTTCTTGTTGCTTGCTTTTCGTTACAGAAATGCTCAGTTGAATCTCAGGTGCAGGCTGGACAGCCGCTTCACTGTGAACTGTTGAGACCCACCCTAGACCAGGTGATTTGTTCGCAACATAGACGAGCAACATCTCCTGAGGGCGGATGATCACTGTTCATGTGTGTGTGTGTCCGTTCCACCTGTCCATGAGTGTTATGGTGGCAGTAACAAATATAACAGGGTTAAATAGGCAATGAACCTACGACGGGTCTAGCAAACTAGTATGAAATTTACTTGACCCTAGAAACATATTGCTCATGTACCATGGAGAGAAAGGGAGGAACGGCGTTAGTAGTCACAAGCATCAGAACTTCACTTTCCCCTCTCTACGACACCTGATGGCAAAAGTGGGAGGATGACCAAATAAAATACAGACAGCATAAACAAGAGGTCTTTGTTGAGGAATGAATGAATACACAGTGAGGTTATCAAGAACCATTTGTCAATAGTGAAACATCAAAACATCATTTCTATGCCGTAAGGCATAATATGCCCTGCTCATATTGTTTTTTAGACAAACTGACACTCAATGGGTGCTATGCTCAGTACCACTCCAGCCACCTTTAACTCCACAGAATATGTTTCTGGCTTCCATTTTATAAGGCCAGGTTGACAATTGTAGCCATGTAAGTCAAAACACAAGCAAAGTACCCTTTTACATCCCTTAAGCACAACGTTAGATCCATATTTGTATGGAGTTATCGGCACTCGGTGGGTGATGAGGACAGTACCATGCTGGCCACATTTAACTCCCAGAATACATTTCTGGCTTCCATTTTATGAGGCTGGGTTGACAACTGTAGCTATATAAGTCAAACACAAGCAAAGCACCCTGTTACGTCCCTTAGGCACACTGGACAGAAGGTGTTAGACCCGTATTTTTTACCGGGAAGGTTAACCCGGTCAACAAATGCCCGCAGAAGTTGGATGTGTCGGCCTAACGGTGCAAGAACGCAGCTCTGCTATAAACAGGCACAACGCAATCACGTCCGAAAAAAAAAAACTCTGGATGAACGTAGAAGAAGACCCGTATTTTTATGGAATTATGAGCACTCGGTGGGTGATGAGGACAGTACCATGGTAGCCATCTTTACTGCCCAAGACATTTCTTGATATCCATTTTAGGCTGAGTTGACCACCAGAGCCATGTGATCACATTAAAAAAACGTACAAAAACTAATGGTTTGGTCATGTTATTATCATGTGCCTTGAGAGAGACATAGACAATCAAGTCTCATTTCTTCTTCTTTCGTTCGATTGAAATATGTCTATAACTGCAATGTTGTCTCTTGTATGAATTTAACTGTCTTTTTTTTAGTTCACGCAGTGGTCCAATCAGTTTATCTTCCACTGTCATTTCTTTAGGCCCAAGGTTTGCCTAGATATGTTATATTTTGGGCAGTCTTGGAGTATGTGCTCTGCTGTCTGCGACGCCAATCCACATGTGCACATGGCTGTTTCACCAATCTTGAATTTTGTATACATGTGGTTGCGTAATCTATTGTGTCCTGTTCTGAGGCGCAGAATAATGACTTGTTCTGGTCTTTCCATAATGTGGTAGTCATCTTGAGCAGGTGTTGGTGGCTTTCTGACTGATTTGGTCATTTTTTTCTTTTGGTGGATCAAGTCTCATTGTAGATCTCAGTCCTTGGTGTTCTGTAATCAATTTTGTTGATGATATTCCTCCATACCATTGTCTTAAACCATCCAATATCATGTCTTCTGGTCGGCCTCTTGTACCACTGATCTTTCCAGTCACCATCACGTTTTCTAATGCTTTAGTTTTCACTATCTGTTATCTGTTATCTGCTAGAATATCATCCTTATACTACGAATAAGTCCATAAGTGCTCAGATCCTCCCCCCAACATATGCATCAATGTCCAGCAACAAGTAGTACTAGTTCTGTGCTGGTTGACAAGGCACCTCGTTCTTTTGATGTGCTTCTCTGCCTGGCTGTACCTATTCTTACCCCGGAGTCTTTCATTCTGGACAATGATGTGGATTCATTGGCATCAAAGTCCTCTGCTCTCGACATCTCTCTAAGGGCATTAACAACATTAGCACAATCCATGGGCTGGCCATCTGCAGGGGATGCAGAGCCAGTAAGTTTATCAGCTTGTTCATTTCCCTAAACTCCCGCATGTCCTGGAATGAAGATGAAGGTGACTCATGGAAAAACAGACCTCTGCAGCGATTCAGTTGTTTTCACTCTATAACCAAAGAAATCTGTGTCTCTTTCTTATAGTTTTGTATGATATTCTACTTTCCAGTAACTCACCACAATTCCATTTCTTCAAGTTTCAATTGAAAGCAAGTTATGAAGAGGCAGATGAAAGAAATCCTCAACTTACAGACAAAGTATGGTATTGCTACATTGCCATATATTGCTGAAGATGGGAGAAATGGAAGATCTTGGCTACAAATGCATTCATCAACACACCCTGATGACCCACATATGAGCTTATGGAATAGAATATCAAGGTCATACAGCTATGAGCATCCAGTTTCCTAGCAACTTATCTAATCTTGTCTTACAGTTGACAATGTTTTCTTGTTTCCCTTAAATAAAGAGTGTACCAAAAAATTCATAAAATATAACCATCTGGATCACCACTGCCCTCGCCAATAAGGGGGATAATAATCTTCTTTAACTGTCAGGTTACCTATCTTGGTATTCGGTTGAGGATACCCTAAATAATATATCACTTCGCCTCTTACAAGATAACCTGCCCACCAAGAGTACGACCCGGAGGTAATAATCATGTGATGACAGTTTATCATAATCGCCAGGTCTAGGGCAGCATCAGTCTCATGCGAGTAGTGGATGTTAGGACCCTCGTCTAAATTTGTCTCGGCCCACACTAAATCATTTGTGCATATAATGAAGAGAACACTACCGTATTTCTTTCGGAAATATGCCATAGCCCGGTAATAGTAAGGTATAGGAGCAACAGTGAAGCCTTTCACACGCTGTCTGACAAAATCACCCCGTCGGACATGAATGCCGACAACTTTAGCTCCTTGCAGATTTCTCTCTTTTAACACATTGTTAATATACTCTCTCGCTGCTGTCTGCAGACTGTCATGTAGAACAAAATATTTATCTTGAAGGTCTTTCTTAATGTGTTCATAATATCTCCATGATTGATAATATCCATCTAAGTATGCATCTTTTGTAGGGTCTATTTTTTCAACGCCAGGATAGTACTTTGCTGCCTTTTCTTCGGAGTACGTTACAGGGTTTCGTAGTAGGCTAGTGTCTCCTTGCAGTGTGGGAACCTTGAACACATCCAGGAAGCTGATGTCCGGAGGGATTATTGGTGTCATGTTGTATCGATGAGCCATGCCCATTAGAGTGGCGTACTCAAACATGTGGTTCCCTAGCCTGCCTTTGTAGGTGATCATAATCCGTGACTTTCTGTGATCAATGGTATGCTGATGGTCAGCCCATCTTACGACTGGACGGTGAATAGGCACCTGCGAACATCACCAAAAATAAGCAAAACAAGTTGTATTAATATTGTCATTGTGTATTATTATTATTCTTGGGAAATTAATGTGGTGGTTTCCCCTTGAATTCCACTAAAAACACATACTCAATACAAAACACACACAATCTTTACTCATGATCTGTAGGCAATAATACAAAGGATGTAGCAAAATTTACTTTCTTCAAAGGTTATGTATAGTTTCATCAAGTTCATCTGGTATTTTTCCAGGTAGGTCAGATATGTGACGTGTTTGATCTCACACATACGTTGCATGTGCAAGCACACACATAAAGCATGTGTATATCTAGAAAAATTCTAAACAAGGTTAGAGAAGAGAAGCTAGAAAAAGGCATTATGATTAAATGTTAGCAAAACTTATTGCAAGGTAGTTTACAACAAAAAAAAAGCTCAAATTTCAATATGCCTGAATATTGTCAAGACATAAAAACCAATGGTTTTCAACAAGTAGGCTACAGAGTGACACCCCTGGCAATGATGAGTCAAACAAGGAAAGAGGAGCAATACAACAAAATAACATACTTTAAAATGTTGCATGTTTTTTGCAGGATGTTGTGATCAACCCCGGTCCTATGCTGATTGATTTACTAGGCAATATTATGTTCAGTAATTTGCCATTGCTTTCTGAAAGAGAAGTCAAAATTTACATCTGACTGACTGACCAGTGTGTAGATTGAACCCACTTCCCCGCTGTTGGCATGCCGGAAGTTTTAAGCACACACTCATAATGCCCCACAGCCATGATGGCCTCTAAGAACATATTACAAAATTTTTTTTTAAATATTAACCACCACTTGCCAGTCTAATTAAACAAGCGTACACCCGGATGGTATGAAAATGATGCCTATGACACCTATGACAAACTATACGGAGGAGATACAATTATCAGTATCCTGCTGCTCATAGGACACAGTGGAACAAGATATTTATACCATAAGTATATGACTGGAACAACAGAACCTGACATATATACTGTGATCAACAATTCAGACTATGGCATAACCAATTTATTTCCATTGATCTGTTTAAAGTACAGTGATCATCAATACAGAGTATGGCATCAACCAATTTATTTCCATTGATCTGTTTACAGTACAGTGATCAATGCAGACTATGGCATCAACCAATTTATTTCCATTGATCTGTTTAAAGTACAGTGATCATCAATACAGAGTATGGCATCAACCAATTTATTTCCATTGATCTGTTTACAGTACAGTGATCAATGCAGACTATGGCATCAACCAATTTATTTCCATTGATCTGTTTAAAGTACAGTGATCATCAACGCAGACTATGGCATCAACCAATTTATTTCCATTGATCTGTTTAAAGTACAGTGATCATCAACGCAGACTATGGCATCAACCAATTTATTTCCATTGATCTGTTTAAAGTACAGTGATCATCAATGCAGAGTATGGCATCAACCAATTTCTTTCCATTGCCCTGTCCAACAACAGTTTGCCTGAAAGACTCTATTTTGCTGGTTCTTATGCCCGATACATGTCCATGCTCAGGGTGTCTTTCATGTCCTGTATCCACCTTCATGGGTCAAACCCTGTCCCTTCTTCCAGCAACCATGCCTACCATTACTTTCTCTCTAAACCACTTGATGTTTAATACAGCCAATATATTTCAGTTTCCCAGACATGAAGCTGGTCATGAGCCATTTCCTTCCATGTTCAGATCTTGTAGAGTGTCTGTATCTTTCTTCTTCTTCGTCCCCAGCATTTTAAGAATTGTTTCATAATATTTCAGTTTACAAGCAAGTAATTTCTTCTTCAATCATTGTGAAATGGTCCATGACTTCCTGAAAAATAAAAAAATGTCTGTTGGGTATGTAGTGCTACACCAATATTTTAACCCTTTACAGGGCAGACGCTTGTCCGTTTTTTAGCCCTGAACGGGCAAGATTTTTTCAGGTTTTGTAAAATTTCAGGTTGCGTTAGTAAAAACATCACAAATAAGGTGTTAGTCAACCAATTTTAGTTAAATAAACAACACAATGAAGGGAAAAGCATGCAGAATATGTTACTCACGTGATTGTTGTCGGTAATCCATATATGAACACAAATATTTGCGAAATACAGCATGTTGTTTGTGATTTTCCGTCATCTATACGGCAATTTACAAACACATTTTCAGAATCATAATCACTTTCTTTAAATGTCCGACTCAGACTGCTAATGCTAAGTAACGCTTTGCACTGATATCTAGCTCCGATTAATAGTCAACTTCGTGCCCTTTTATGTCACTTAAATTGAACCTAGCGAAATCTAGACTATCACTTGAAGGATCGCCGAAATCCATTTTGAAAAACTAAGCATAAATGCCCCGAAAAATATTTTTAAAAAGTAAGTAAAAGTCCGCTCAAATTCATAGTAGGCGCTTACAAATGCGCGGCCACATTGTCAAGCTATCGGCGAAAACGAAAGTAGCCGTCGGAAGTATCGTAAGGCCGAGAAATCACGTTTTTACAATGCATAATAGTATCTGACGCAATCGGCCGATTTGCTCGTTAAAGGCATCGGACGGAAATGGACGTTCTGCCTTGTAAAGGGTTAATAGACCAAACAGCACTAACTGGCAGATGTGGTCAGTATCAAGCGGGCCTCCTTTTACCTCCCAAGACATTTCCTGGTACCTATTTTAGGCTGGGATGACCAGCCCAGATCAAGTCTCTAAACATCAAATTCGCAATAACTTCCAGTGACATAACCAGTTTAGTAGCCGATGCAGTGCCGAAGGATAATATATCATGAAATGTGATCTCCCATTCGGACAAAAGGACGATATATAGTCATACTAGGGTTCTAATGTTATTTGTTTTATTTTGTATATCTTCTTCACTTTCAATGCTCAGTGAATGGAAATTTACATTATTATAATTTTTAATTTGATTGTATATCGTGTTTGGTCTTAACTTATGTTTGTTTGGCATTGAATCGGTTTATACATTATTTTTTTACACAATACTTTTAACTGCTTATTCCTGTGAAACCTTACCTCTCCAACATTATGTTAACTCTCTGGACACAAATGCTTTGCCTTACCAAGGATCAGAAAGCAGGTTCTCTAATATATCTCAAGCCGTGGTAGCGTAGTGGCTAAGCACTGACCTGCCGGCCCAGTGGTCATGCATTTAATCTGCGTTGGGGCAGATTCAGATTTTGTAATTTAAACTGGGTTCTGAGGTCAACAAAGCCTAAATTGGTACCAAGAATTGTCTTGGGAATTCAAGGTGGTCGGTGTGATACTGACACATCACCTAAATCAGTGGTTCTCAACCTTTTTTGGCCCATGCACCCTTTCACCATATGTTCAGAATGCCATTCCCCTCCCCCTTTCGTTTTTCCTCCCTATAAATTCCCCCCCCCCCCATGGTCACCAGTAGGGAAAAGAAAATGGGGAAGACCAAGAGAGACCCTGCGTAGAACCATCATCAGAGAAGGCTCATTCAACGGCCAAATGAACATACAGGATCTACAACAGGTAGCAGCAAACTGCCGGACATGGAGAGCCATGACGTCTGCCCTATGTGCTGCCTTAAGCTCAAGAGGAAAGACTAACTAACAAACTAAACCCCCCCCCCCCCCACCCCTACATAGTATACATAAACATGGAAGCTAACTTTAGTAACACACACACTAGAACAAGTCTAGACGTCTACATAAAAAGTGATTTGCAGGTCTACTTACGTTATAAAACAAATTTCAGAAGGGCTAGAAGTACAGAACTGTAAAGTATGGAGGGAAAAACAATATCAAGTAATCGGTTCTTGTATTAATGCAATCTTAAGATAATCTTATATATTTAGTGTTAACCCCCTTCCAACAAACAAACAAACAACCACACACACACATACATGAGAAAAAAGTCAAAAGGAAGGCAGGCTAACATTCTGACCTTATTGTTGATGTATGCAGTGACGTAGGTCCAGTCACTGACATAAAACAGCAGGAGGCAGCAAAATGCCGCTCCGGTTATGACATAACACTTCAGGCCTCTTCGTATCCTCATTGTGCAGTTACCGGGAGTCTTTCGGCTTATGCTCAGATCATCATTGGATGAGATGCTCACTTGAAATCTATTAATGATCCTATTTGGGCTTGAAATAAACAAAAGAGAAAATGAAATACGAGGGGAAGTCAATAAGTAAGTCACAAATGGCTGTAGAAAAATAACTAAATATGATAACTTGAAACCAGTTTATTTTTATACATACATTGTACCTTTATTTCTCAACATAATCTCCACCAACATTTATGCACGTATCCCATCGTTTTATCAGTTCTCCCAAACCGGCTGCATAGAACTGCGTGCTCTGTTTTCTAAACCATGTTTTCACTTCTGGGTACCCACCTTGAGCACACTTTCTTAAATTTCAATCGATCATGCACTATGCTGTATGCTGAACCATGTGAGCACCCTACTGCAGATGCTACAGAGTCTATCGTTACTCGCCTGTCACCTCTAATCATCTCCTCTATCCGCTGCACGGGCGCTTCTGTTGCAATCTCAACAGGACAACCAGATCAGATTTCATCAACAATTTTACAGCTTCCTTGAGAAAATGTTTCTACCCAGCTATGCACCGCTTTACGGGACAAACATTTGTCAGCATAAACAGGAAGCATTTTCTTATGAATGTCCTTTGCAGGCAGTTCTTTTCCCCACAAAAAACGCACAACAGCACGTTGCTCTTTTGTTGTACACTCTGTAAGTACAGTCGCCAATTTTGTTTATGTGCTGCGCATGAGCATGAGACACCTAGTGCCACCTGACGAACGGGAATATAAAGTTTGATGTTGCTGTCACCTAATGACACCTGTAGAAAACACCAACCACATTTACCTGCCATCCCACAGAACTGTGTGACTTACTTATTGACTCAAGCTCGTGGATCACAAGTGGTTAAAAACTCCGCCGGGGAGCAAGCATGACAGGAGACTTCTGATAATCAGAAGACGATTCCCCCCCCTACCCCACCAAATGTTTTGGCCCCTTTTTCTTCTTTACACTCTCACATAATACATAGCAGATGTACAGATAACTCGGGGATGCTGTGGTGCAGTGGCTAGACAATTTCCTACCAGCCTGGTGGACAAGGGTTCAAATCCGCATCTGGCAGATTTTTTAGATTGACCTAAGCTCTTGGGCCCACTCAGCCTAAAATGGGCACCAGAAAATATCTTGGGAAGGTGGCTGGCATGATACTGACCACATGACCCAGCGAGTGCTGATTGGTCAATACAAATATGGATTCAGCACCATATGACCAACGTGTCTTAAGGATCAGCCTGGCCCTGACGTGGATCGAACCCATGAGCACTAAGCTGGCAGGCCAGCATGTAGCCACTATGCTAATGCAGCATTGTTTCACCATGTTTAGAAACTTGTTGTCAACTCCGATCCACATTGTTTAGCATAATCCCAAAATGCTAGGCCTATAATATGAGGGTAAGTCCAAAAGTAACAGGAAATTTCTTAGGAGATGCATGGAAAAGTATGGACAACGGAAAATCTTATTTCACCAATCAAAGTGGCTCTTAAGCAATAATTCATGTAGAGGATGTCAGGATTCATCAGTTTGCCCATGCACAGTAGCAATTACAAAATGGCTGCCCCACTACTGACTTGCACTGTGGAAGAATTTTTGTGTGGTCAGAGGGTGTGAAACATTGTGAACTGTTCAGAAGAATGATGGTTCAGTATGGAGACAGTTGTTTTAGTCAGGGGAGAGTGTATGAATGGGTAGAAAGATTTCAAAATGAAAAACAAAACGTCATTGATGAACCACATAGTGGGAGATCTATAAGTGTGGCAATAACGCCCGCCCTCATACAGCTGCACATACAGTGGATACACTATGTGATTGAAATTTGTGGTCTCGAAACATCCAGCATACAGTCCAGACCTCGTGCCATCAAACTAATACTTGTTTGGACCCTTGAAAGAACATATGCAGGTTCAGAGGTTTGCAAATGATGAGGTAATGGAGGTGGTGCAAAAACTTTTTCCTAAGAAGGCATCAACAAGCTAGTGGACAGATGGACCAAGTGTGTTGCCAGGCAGAGGGACTATGCTGAGAAATACACACAAAATTTCTGCTTAACACTGTTGTAAAAAAAAATTATACACAAATCCCCTGTTATTTAATAATTTTCCTTAGTATTTAATTTCCCCTACCACTTGTGCTGTCAATATGCAAATAAGACAAGAAACTAAGCAAGATATTGTATCCAATTTTATAAGAACTACATCGGCCATGTACTCAGAATGGACAAGACAAGACTCCCCAACCAAGCCCTCTTATGGTCACCAGTAGGGACAAGAAAACGGGGAAGACCAAGAGAGACCCTGCATAGAACCATCATCAGAGAAGGCTCATTAAACGGCCAAGTGAACATCCAGGATCTACAACAGGTAGCAGCGAACAGCCAGACATGGAGAGCCATGCCTTCTGCCCTATGTGCCGCCTTAGGCTCAAGAGGAAAGACTAATTAACTAACTTGTGCTGTGTTTCCCAATTCATACAAAATGTTAACATTTAAGGTGGCAATTCTTGATATTTTCCTACGTGAAAGGAAGTGAGTGGGCAATCCAGAAATAGACTCCTTGCAGTTTTCTCTGCATTGTTTTATACTTCTTCTAAGAGAAGATCCTCCTTTCCCCTTGGTTGGCTGAGATGTTCTTTTTTCCATTATCTTAAGACTTTTTGTTTTGTTCATGGCTCAAATTTGCAGCTGCATTTTTCTACAGGATGTGGTAGCTAGCGCCAAGCAAACCCCTTCGTAGTTGTAAGGCTAAGTTGGCTAACTTAGTACTAGTAGCCTCTTAAGACATGCATGACACTGACGGGATACACTGTTCATCCATTCATCATGTGCTGTGCCGACAAGCATGGACAGTCTTGATTCGCCATTTCACTCGATCACCAGAGTCGTGAATCAGCTCAGTGTTCTTGTCTCGACAATGCCATGTGGCTAAGCCATCCAGGTATTTACTTCTCTGATTTCCCCTTGTTCTCTTCCCCTCAATCTTGCCAGTTGTCACAAAGTTCTTCAATTTATTTCTTCACATAACATGTCCAAAAAATTGTGACTGTCTACGTCTAATTTCTCTAATCAGTTTAGTTTACGATTTTCATTTGTTTCTTGTAAGACTTGGTCATTGGTTTTTCTGTGTGTTCATGGTATTTTTTGTATTCTCCTCAGAAACCACACTTCCACAGCCATCAAATGTTTTTCAGCATGACTGTTTATTGTCCACGCTTCACATCCATACAAAAGTACAGACTTTATGTAGCACCACACTCTTTTTCTCATAGCAACTGACTTTTTATGGTCAGCATGTTACTATTCTTTAATTTCCACGGGCCTAAGGTACCCCATAGCAAACGGGTGTAGTTTGTTAGGAACTTTTAGTGGTTCTCTGCATTTATTTTGGAGTCTCCTTAATGAAGTGGTTACGCCGCAAGCCTGCGCTCCGAAGGTCGTGGGTTCCACGAGTGCAATTTTCTCGTAGACTCCTGCTCGTTGCGGCTGGAGCTAAGAAGGAGTGTGTGTAGTGTAGTGTGTAGTGTTCGTGCTTTGTGCGACACTTTCAATAAGCCGTCCTGCGGAAAGAGACCAAACCATATACTATAGGATAAAACCTGGTGTGATGAAGTCGATCCTCTTGCCTTTTAAATCCTCTCTTTATTTCTACGTTTCTGATTATGTAATCCACAGTCTTTGAACTCTTTGTTGTGATGTCAATTGTCATGTCGCTTCGCTTGCCTGGTGAGTTCGTCATGGGACAATGAATTGAATGGAATATTTCAGAATAAAACAGAACTGTATTTGTAATATTATTAATTACAAAAACGGTGAATTGTGAACAGAGAAGGTTTACTTATTACAAACTCGTTATTATTGCTTACTTTTGTGATGTTTCCATACACAAGGCGAAGAGTGGCCACTGAGGCTGAACATCAGGTGGGATTAGAAGACTTCGGCTTTACTGCTGAAGCCTACAACAAACCTCACTTCCGTTGTCTCGTCACTGGACGATATCGTATAAAATTATCCCACCCCCATACACCGGACCAGTTGTTGTACACAGTGAGCAGCTGGGGTTGGAATTAAATTGTAAGAAGACACAGGTTATGGTCGTCACTAGGAAGAACGAAGTACCACAATGTAATATACAAGTAAATGGGAATATTCTTCAACAAGTGAATCGGTACAATTATCTCGGAACAGTCATATCATCTGATGGGAGATGCCTTGAAGAGATTAGAACAAGAATCGCCATGGCGAAAGTAGCCTTTAGCAAGATGAAAAACATTCGGACCAATAAAAACATGTCAATTGAAACGAGAAAAAGAGTGTTGAAGGGATACATAGAGACTGTTCTTTTGTGTGGATGTGAAACTTGGACAATGAGCAGACAAGCTGAAAAACATCCGATGGCTGCAGAAATGTGGTTTCTGAGGAAATGCAAAGAATACCACGGACAGACAGAAAAACCAATGACCAAGTACTACAGGAGACAAATGAAAATCGTAAATTGATTAGAGAAATTAGACGTAGACAGTCAAAATTTTTTGGACATGTTATGAGAAGAAATGGATTGGAGAACTTAGTGACAACTGGCAAGATCGAAGGGAACAGACCAAGAGGAAGACCGAGAGGAAAATACCTGGATGGCTTGGCCACATGGCATGGACGAGACAGGAACACTGAGCTGATCCACGACGCTGGTGATCGAGTGAAATGGCGAGTCATGACCGCCCACGCTTTCCGGCATGGCACATGATTGATTGATACACCGGACAGCGGCATTCGTATTTGCGAGCATTATCAAGACAAGTCACCTGAATAGTTTAAAAAGCCTGATACGGGGGAGGAAAAATGACACGTTGCAAGACCAATACCAAGAAACAACAGACACAGAAGATGCGCAGCGTGGGAGCCGCGAAAACCGTAAAGAAGACGACCGTGGAGAATATTCCTGCGAGCTGCAACAAAGAACCTGAAACCACAGTTACAACTAAACTACCATGAGGAAGGTCGACGACAGCCCACCACAGACAAGAACGAAGACAGCTGAGAAGAAGGAGGAGAAATACACCAGAGTCGGAAACGCCGACTCAAAAACAGTCAGATGAGTTGTCAATCGGATTCAAATGGAGCTGTCAGACGAACAAATTCAGAAGCAGGTGCAAGAAGAAAATCTCCACATCAGAATCTTGAATGCGGATCGGATCCTGACATACTAAAAATCCCTTCTACACTAGAGGTGGTGACGACTGGGGGAAGCGAGATACCACGCCAGGTATCGATAAACCAGAAAATTCAACAGCCTGAGGCATTCATACCAAGGATCACCCAATGTTCCAGATACCAGAGGGCCGGCCACAGCAGAGTAACATGTCGCAGTAATCTGTCGGTACTGCGCCGACCACCACGCCTTCAAGGAGTGTCCGCTGGCCAAGCTGGACAAGGACTTCCGAGCACCCAACAACAAAAGAAAGTGCGTCAACTGCCTGGGCAAGCATGGAGCGAGATACTTGGGTTGTCCGTACCTCCAAAGACACACGGAGACGTCTTAAAGCTCGCCATTACCACAAAGACACCATTTAAGGAAGCAATGCGGAGGTGTGAGATGGCCTCGTGCATCTCGCAAGCTGAAAGAGCACAACTACAAAGCCAGATTGATGAGTTGAAAAAACAAGTCAAGATACTTCAAACACCGGCACCGACCAGCGATAATGAAAAACTTTTTTCCCGCATATCCTTTATAGGACATCGCTGTCAGCATCAGCATCTTTCAGCTGATTGTTGATTTCTTGGCAAGATTACGCTCAGTAATTTGCCATTGCTTTCTGAGCGACCGGCTCACATACCCTGTAAGTTACCGACGCGGAGAGAACCGCTACCGATTCTCGCGCAACGTCACGTTACCTACGAGAATATACGGGATTACGGAGAAAACCGTGTAACCTCTAGACCAGAGAGACCGGCTAATGAAAAAAAAATAATATGAAAAACTACTTGCTGAAATAAAGGAGATCCAATAAAACATCAAACAAGAGGTGAAGCACATGATCCAGGAGACAAAGAATAATGAAGAGATCTTACAAGCAATAAAAGCCTAGAGGGAAATGCTACAAACTGAAAGAGAGCCAAACCAAAACAAACCAGCTGAAGCCAAGGAAAATGCCACAGAAAAGTCGCAAGATGAAACTCAACAAGAAAACATCGAAAAACTACTAAAGACATTACACAAAAAAATGAGGCAAAAAGACGCATGTTGGAGCCAAGCCATAGACCAATTAGAAACAGTAACCGGAAGCCAGTAGTCCAGCCACGATGCCCAAGCAGCCCAAGGGGAAACCGGAATCCCGCCAGACACCCGAAGAAACCGACGCACGTGAAGACAGCCGGAGCCAAGAAGAGAACGACAAAGAAACCTTAACTCCCGATGAGTTATGGGGGAGTGGGGGGGAATAGATACTTCGAGAGAGAGAGAGAGAGAGAGAGAGAGAGAGAGAGAGAGAGAGAGAGAGAGAGAGAGAGAGAGAGAGAGAGAGAGAGAGAGAGAGAGAAAAGCAAAGAAGACTTCGACGCGGTTTATGGAGCTACGAATCACCATATTGCGACAAAATTATCTATCCAAGCGACACGCACAAGTACAAGTAGCCAACAATGATAAAAGAAATCATCACAGGAGACGGAATAGCTTAATTTGAATGCTACTTTCTTTGCATTTATTCATTCTGACGTCTGAAGGTGAACGAAGAAGGGGAAGTATACACTACAGGATTAGAACTAGGATTATACTTTATCACTTTACTTTTTTTTTTACGCATTATTACTTGCTGGGGTCAATGTATAAGGTCCTAGTTCTTAGTGATTGATCATCGTTTGTTTTTATGCCACAATATGCCTCATGTCCAAACACTTTGCCGTTTCGCTTTAAGGTCGTTCATCTGTAGTAGAATCCACCGCCTCGCCCAGTCTGTGTGTACTTGGGATGGGCAATCCAACCTTGCAATTTCACTCATGTTATTTCACCAGCCAGCCAAACCCGTTGTCCTGGGTCTGGCCACGGTCCTCGATAAGCAGCATCCATGGAACAGTACCTGAGATAGATAGAGGGAAGAGATCCCAATCTGTATATTGACTACCATGTTTTGAGAGACATCCCTCACCCACCCACACATCCCACCCACCCACACACATCCGCATCTACCCAAACACAACCGCCACCCACCCACACACACCTCACCCACCCACACATATCACCCACCCAAACACACACCATCAATCTACCCACACATACCCACCAACCCCCACATACCCACCCACACACACCATCACTCAGCCATACACATCCCCCACCCACCCACACACCACACCCACCCAAACACCCACCAACCCACCCTTCCGTATGAACACACATGGGACGCAGAGGTGTTTCCAAGGCACCAGGGCCTGGTTATATACTGGCCAAGACCTATTGACGCGTCCTCGTCGAGCGTCCTGGGCAACAGGTCCCTTTGGGGTCCTGGCTAAAGTCAGTAGGATCGCCGATTCCTCCGAAGTCGGAGAGTGTCTGCCTGTACGGCGAGGAACAACCTGTCTGCACACCAATAAGCCAGACATGGGACAACGGATACTCACGCAAACCTCAGGTCCTGTATGGCATCACACTGATGTTGGACAACAGGATGCCTTCATCCGACGTACAGGACTTTGCGTTGGAGCTCAAGCCAACGAACACAAGCAAGCAAGAATTAACACACATCCCCCCACACACACATCTCCTCACAAACACACCCATCCCCCAGCCCATACACACTCACCCACCCATATCCACACTCCTCCAACCACCCAATCATCCCCCAACCACACATCCCTGCACCCACAGACACACACACACACACATCCCACCAACCAACACACCCCGCACCCACATACACATTTCCCACCCACCGACCCACACAACACCCACCCACCAACACCCACACACTTCCTACAATGCACCCAAATACCCCCACGTACACACACATCCCTCACCCACAGACATCCCTCACTCACCACACATCCCTTCACCTTCACTGCTTTCTGAGCGACCGGCTCACATACCCCGGTAAGTCACCAACGCGACCCAATCCGCTACTGAATCTTGCGCAGCTGTGTTCCTTACGTGGATATACGGGATTACGGAGAAAGTCGTTAAGTCGTAATCTTGCCAAGAACATCAACAGCAGCTGAAAAATGCTGATGTTGACTGCAACGTCCTGTAAGAAATATGCAACTTTAAAAAAAAATTGTGTGGGGCCTTGGAAACATAAAAATTTACCGTGGCCTGTGCCCTGAAACGACTACACCACTCTCTATACATTTTTTTTCTCTGTACATCTTTCTCTCTATTCTGCTGCCCTTTGACGTAATACGAGATAGCAACGTCAATTAGAAGAAGGAAACACCACAATGTAATATACAAGTAAATGGAAATATTCTTAAACAAGTGAATTGGTACAATTATCTCGGAACAGTCATAAGATCTGATGGGAGATGCCTTGAAGAGATTAGCACAAGAATCGTCATGGCGAAGGTAGCCTTTTGCAAAATGGAAAACATACTGACCAATAAAATGACGTCATTTGCAACGAGAAAAGGATGTTGTAATGCTACATAGAACATGCACTTTTGTCGTTTAAAAATTCACTTAAAAGTCGACAGGGTCGACTTCATTGCACCGGGTTTTATCCCATATGGCTCGGTCTCTTTCCCCAGCGCGGAAAGCGTCGCATAAAGCACGAACTCCATAGCTCTAGCGACGGCCCACAGGAGTCTCCGAAAAATTTCACTCATGAACCAAAGGACGCGGCCCGGAATCGAACCCACAACCTTCGGAACCCGAGTCAAACGGCTTGACCACTTCGCCGCGGAGATTCCCATGTACTTGTGTATGGACGTGAAGCGTGGACATGGAGCAGACAAGCTTAAAAACATCAGATGGCTGTGAAAATGTTGGTTTCTGAAGAAAATGCAAAGAATACCATGGACAGAAAGAAACACCAATGACCAAGTCCTACAAGTAACAAATGAAAACCGAAAACTAATTAGAGAAATTAGACGTAGGCATGCCATTAGACAGTCACAATAGTTTGGTCACGTTATGAGAATAAATAAATTGGAGAACTTGGTGACAACTGGCAAGATTGAGGGGAAAGAACAAGGGGAAGACAGAGAAGTAAACACCTGGATGGCTTGGCCACGTGGTGTGGTCGAGACAAGAATACAGAACTAATTCAGGACACTGGTGATCGTGTGAAACTTGACCGCCGACGCTTATCGGCATGGCACATGATGATGATCACTTCAAGGGGAGCTAACTCTGATAAAAGATCCATGTACATTTTTGTGTCAAAAAGAAGTCTATATTTATTATTATTAATATTATATTCCCGAATTTTGTTAATAATAGTTCCTTATATCTTCTTTGTAATAGTAATAGTATTTGAGGAACTATCTATAACAATAATATATTGGTAAAAAAATGCCAGCTTCATTGCGAATTCAAGCTGAGATTGTCATTGGCATTAAACAATCAATTCAATCATTTATGATTTTGAATCATTGAGTTGGTCTTCTTGAAGTGCTGACTAAACATTAGAATCTGGTGCCGCGTGTTTTCAATAGACAATACTAAATTCAAGATAAAGTTTAAACTAGTATTAGACAACTATTACTCTATTACTAAGTTAATCATGGGAGATCAAGGCACACCTCAGAGAGAGAAGCCTAATGTAACACATGCTATTTTCGATCTGGATGGACTTATTATAGGTAATATTTGACTGGCACTCTTCCGACAGACGGGTCTAAATAGTTCTGCAGTGAATAATTTTATATAACTAACACTAACCCTAATCACTTATTCACTGCAGAACTATTTAGACCCGTCTGTCGGAAGAGTGCCTAAATACTGTGTATAGGGTGAACCATCAGATTTTTAAATTTGAGTATTTTCTAATGGGACCACTACCAAAAGATAGGCCTTGAGATACCGAATCTAATGGTACCAAGATGATGCATGTATGTCAATTAGAAGCGAAGATATGCAACTTTGAGTGTCGAGATCATTAACGCAGAAATTGACACAAAAGATCTCTTCTGCACATCTTTTTTTCGTGTCCGAACCAAGGTCATAGCAGAAGTTATCAAAACTAGAGTAGTTTGTTTATTTTTAAACGAACATCCTAGCAACCATACACGAACATCCTAGCAACCATACATTATTGTGATCGGTGTAGTGAAGCCTAACCGCTCATGTCATCTATTTTTACATATGATGTAACATTATCTAATTAGCATATAAAAATGGCCGCCAATTAGTTATTATATTAATTAATTACCAAGTGCATTCTTAATATTATGTTTAAACCCTGGCACGTAATATATTGTATTATGCGGAATGATGCTACGCACATAATGGGTTAATTCCTGTTTAGATAGTATGTAACATTATCTAATTAGCATATAAAAATGGCCGCCAATTAGTTATTATATTAATTAATTACCAAGTGCATTCTTAATATTATGTTTAAACCCTGGCACGTAATATATTGTATTATGCGGAATGATGCTACGCACATAATGGGTTAATTCCTGTTTAGATAGTATGTAACATTATCTAATTAGCATATAAAAATGGCCGCCAATTAGTTATATTAATTAATTACCACGAGCATTCTTTATATTAGCTTTAAACCCTGGTAAGTTGTATCTTGTATTCTGCGAAATTGTGCAACGCACGATATGTGTTATATCCTGTTTAGATAGTATGCAATGTTACCTAATTAGCATATAAAAATGGCCGCTAATTAGTAGTTATATTAATTAATTACCACGAGCAGTCTTTATATTAGCTTTAAACCCTGGTAAGTTGTATCTTGTATTCTGCGAAATTGTGCAACGCACGATATGTGTTATATCCTGTTTAGATAGTATGCAATGTTACCTAATTAGCATATAAAAATGGCCGCTAATTAGTAGTTATATTAATTAATTACCACGAGCATTCTTTATATTAGCTTTAAACCCTGGTAAGTTGTATCTTATATTCTGCGAAATTGTGCAACTCACGATATGTGTTATATCCTGTTTAGATAGTATGCAATGTTACCTATTTAGCATATAAAAATGGCCGCTAATTAGTAGTTATATTAATTAATTACCACGAGCATTCTTTATATTAGCTTTAAACCCTGGTAAGTTGTATCTTGTATTCTGCGAAATTGTGCAACGCACGATATGTGTTATATCCTGTTTAGATAGTATGCAATGTTACCTAATTAGCATATAAAAATGGCCGCTAATAGTAGTTATATTAATTAATTTCTGTGTTTGCGATCACGACACTCAAAGTTGCATATCTTCGCTTCTAATTGACATACATGCAACATCTTGGTACCATTAGATTCGGTTTCTCAAGGCCTATCTTTCCCATTAGTAAATACTCAAATTTAAAATCTGATGGTTCATGCTAAAATAGATATCTTTATATAATGAGAGGAGGAGCGGCTGGCCGAGAGGCTAGAATGCCGGACTCTCATTCGGAGGCCCGGGTTCGATCCCTCGGTAAGGTGTCAAATTTTTTTCTGTCGGGGGCAAAAAGAAAATCCTAACCTGCACAGTTCGCGGCGACTGCACTAGCCAGGCGGACTTTATTCCTCAGGCTCAAAGACCCCTCTGCCATACACCGCAAGGTACTATATTGGCAGTAAATGACAGTTTTTATATAATGAGAAATTATATTTTTCTAAAAAAAGATTTCTCCTTTATGCAAACATTTAAACATTTGTCATTAATTAAAGAGATTGGCTCACAAGGTAGTAGTTCGAATTGCACGTTTCCGGGAAGGTTAACCCGGTCAACAAATGCCCGCAGAAGTCGGATGTGTCGGCCTAACAGCGCAAGAACGCAGCTATGCTGTAAACGGGCACAACGCAATCACATACGAAAAAAAACTCAGGATGAACGCAGAAGAAGAAGAAGAAGAAGAAGAAGAAGAAGAAGAAGAAGAAGAAGAAGAATTGCACGTTTTAAAAAGTGAAACGCATGCCGACATTTTGGATTTCCAAAGGCAAAGTCAAAGAGGGATTTAATATGTCGGCAAAAATATGTCTTTCCCTGGATCATTTGTCGCCACAATGGTTTGGACTTTTCCTAACACATCAGGTACAGAACAACTGTCCACAACCAGCAGCCGGGCAATGTATCCTGTACTTATAGGATATCCTCCTTCGAACGCAGATAGATGGGATCTGAGATCATCAGCAGTCCTTGCCATGATAGTCAGTCAAATTTTAAATAAATTTACGTAAAATTAATATTTAATAATTACATGCAATCATATAATAATAAGAGATGATATCTTTATATAATGAGAAAGTACATATATTTTTATTAAAAGGATTTATTTATTTTTCCAATCGCAAAGAGAATTTAATCACGTCCGCAAAAATAATTATTAATTCATTAATTTTTTTCTACCAGAAGGTCCCCATATTTTTAAATGAAACTTTCCAAATTTATGTATCTTTGCATGCACAATTCGAAAATGCAACTAAAATTAACGAATATCTATGCCTTGTACTAAAAAAATTTTTATTGCGTGCCGACAATGTGGATTTACAATCACAAAGAGGAATTTATCATGTCCGCAAACAAAACGAATTTTTTTCTACCAGAGGGGCCCCATATTTTTAAATGAAACTTTCCAAATTTATGTATCTTTGCATGCTCAATTCGAAAATGCAACTGAAATTAACGAATATCTATGCCCTGTACTAAAAAAATTGTTTATTGCGTGCCGACAATGTGGATTTACAATCACAAAGAGGAATTTATCATGCCCGCGAAACGAATGTTTTTCTACCAGAGGGTCCCCATATTTTTAAATGAAACTTTCCAAATTTATGTATCTTTGCATGCAGAATTCGAAAATGCAGCTAAATTTAACGAATATCTATGCCTTGTACTAAAATTATTATAATTATTTATGGTATGCCAAATAGTGAAATTATCTCAAAGACAATTTCAAATCTAACCACCGGCTATATGCGCAATGATTAGACTGGCCATTTTACCGGAAGCGGAGATGGTAATTCGTTATTGGCACAAGTTATTTAAATATATCCAATGAGATATACAAAGTGTTTGTTAATAGTCAATGATGCAGACACGACGAAACCCTTCTGCGCAAGCGCGGAAAAAATGGCTTCCGGTAGAAGTCTGTTTACAGTGTACGGTTCACGCTACTGTGTATTATTACTTAAATAAATATATTCTTCTTCTTCTGCGTTCATCCGGATTTTTTTTTTTCCAGATGTGACTGCGGTTTGCCTGTTTACAGCAGAGCTGCGTTCTTGCGCCGTTAGGCCGACACATCCGACTTCTGCGGGCATTTGTTGACCGGGTTAACCTTCCCGGAAATAAATATATTATTATACCCATTGACCCGTTCAAATAATCCTTATAATTTATACTATAATAAATTATAGAAATGTAATTATGCTGAAAATATACGCTGTCACTTTTTATTATTTAATTTCTAAAACTACCCCAAGTATGACATACGAAGGCAAACCTTCTGGCCTAGAAAAACAACAGTGGAAGCTAAACTTCTTACCACCATTGGTGGATTAAAAATGACTTTTAGGCTTATACAAAAGATACCATTGCAGAGGACAATCTATTTCAAGCAGACACAAGAAGAAGACTAGATCTGTCACTATTCTGGGTGATGCACTAGGGTTGAAGTGTTTTAAATACAAGCGAAGGCTTCTCCTTACTGCCATGTGGGACATCCTGGGTAATCACTAGTGAAGGCACCATGGTCTCTTGTGTGATGAAGTCTGCTGATGACACACACATTTGACACTGCCAAGAGTGCAAGAGAGTCACAGTAAATTCCTCTGTGATGATAGTTTCATCTTGATGGTAGTAGTACTAGTAGACAAACAGCTCCAGGCTCTTCTTTTCACTACATTATTTGCCCCTTGATGACAGTAGACAGACAGCATCAGCCTCTTCGTTTCACTGCAGTCTCTGCCCCATGATGATAGTAGATACACAGCATCAGCCTCTTCGTTTCACTGCAGTATTTGCCCCATGATGATAGTAGATACACAGCATCAGGCTCTTCTTTTCACTACAGTATTTGCCCCATGATGATAGTAGACAGACAACACCAGGCTCTTCTTTTCACTACATTATTTGCCCCTTGATGACAGTAGACAGACAGCATTAGGCTCTTCTTTTCACTGCAGTCTCTGCCCTATGATGATAGTAGACAAACAGCATCAGGCTCTTCTTTTCATTACAGTATTTGCCCTATGATGATAGTAGACAAACAGCATCAGGCTCTTCTTTTCACTACAGTATTTGCCCTATGATGATAGTAGACACACAGCATCAGGCTCTTCTTTTCACTACAGTATTTGCCCTATGATGATAGTAGACACACAGCATCAGGCTCTTCTTTTCACTACAGTATTTGCCCTATGATGATAGTAGACACACAGCATCAGGCTCTTCTTTTCACTACAGTATTTGCCCTATGATGATAGTAGACACACAGCATCAGGCTCTTCTTTTCACTACAGTATTTGCCCTATGATGATAGTAAAGAAACAGCATCAGGCTCTTCTTTTCACTACAGTATTTGCCCTATGATGATAGTAGACACACAGCATCAGGCTCTTCTTTTCACTACAGTATTTGCCCTATGATGATAGTAAACACACAGCATCAGGCTCTTCTTATCACTACAGTATTTGCCCTATGATGATAGTAAACAAACAGCATCAGGCTCTTCTTTTCACTACAGTATTTGCACTATGATGATAGTAAACAAACAGCATCAGGCTCTTCTTTTCACTACAGTATTTGCCCTATGATGATAGTAAACAAACAGCATCAGGCTCTTCTTTTCACTACAGTATTTGCCCTATGATGATAGTAAACAAACAGCATCAGGCTCTTCTTTTCACTACAGTATTTGCACTATGATGATAGTAAACAAACAGCATCAGGCTCTTCTTTTCACTACAGTATTTGCCCTATGATGATAGTAAACAAACAGCATCAGGCTCTTCTTTTCACTACAGTATTTGCCCTATGATGATAGTAAACAAACAGCATCAGGCTCTTCTTTTCACTACAGTATTTGCACTATGATGATAGTAAACAAACAGCATCAGGCTCTTCTTTTCACTACAGTATTTGCCCTATGATGATAGTAAACAAACAGCATCAGGCTCTTCTTTTCACTACAGTATTTGCCCTATGATGATAGTAAACAAACAGCATCAGGCTCTTCTTTTCACTACAGTATTTGCCCTATGATGATGGTAAACAAACAGTATCAGGCTCTTCTTTTCACTACAGTATTTGCACTATGATGATAGTAAACAAGCAGCATCAGGCTCTTCTTTTTACTACAGTATTTGCCCTATGATGATAGTAAAGAAACAGCATCAGGCTCTTCTTTTCACTACAGTATTTGCACTATGATGATAGTAAACAAACAGCATCAGGCTCTTCTTTTGACTACAGTATTTGCCCTATGTTGATAGTAAACAAACAGCATCAGGCTCTTCTTTTCACTACAGTATTTGCCCTATGATGATAGTAAACAAACAGCATCAGGCTCTTCTTTTCACTACAGTATTTGCCCTATGATGATAGTAAACAAACAGCATCAGGCTCTTCTTTCACTACAGTATTTGCCCTATGATGATAGCAGACAAACAGCATCAGCTTGTTCTTTTCACTGCAGTCTCTGCCCCATGATGATAGTAGACAGACAGCATCAGCCTCTTCTTTTCACTGTAGTCTCTGCCCCGTGATGGAAGTAGACAGTGTCCGGATCTTACTGGAGCTCGTAAAAGAAGCAAAGAATAGTAGTACTGTACCCTGTCATGCATGTCATAAGGGGTGAATAAAAAGGGTTGTGCTAGATGCAGGCTACTCCATCATGTATTGAATTGAATTGAATTAAATTGATCTTTATTTTCAAAGGGTAACAAATTGGGCATGTAAACAAATTCAGCCACAAAATCCAGCCAACAATGAACAAGTTGCCTAAAGAAACAAGAATAACCCAGCCATCCAAGATAGGGGGGGGGGGGGGGGGGCTGTAGGAGATAAAACAGCTTGGCTTGATTTGGTTGAGGGCATATGCCCCCTTGAGAGGTAAAGGCCAGAAAAAGAAAGATAGTAGACAAATAACATCCATATTTTCAACTCACCACTTGGAGAGTTACAGTAATGCCTTCATGATGATAGTTGACAAATAACATTCATACCTTCAACTCATCACTTGGAGAGTCAATGTAATGCCTTCATGATGATAGTTAACAAATAACATCCATATCTTCAACTCATCACTTGGAGAGTCATATTAATGCCTTCATGATAATAGTTGACAAATAACATCCATATCTTCAACTCATCACTTGGAGAGTCACAGTAATGCCTTCATGATAATAGTTGACAAATAACATCCATATCTTCAACTCATCACTTGGAGAGTCACAGTAATGCCTTCATGACGATAGTTGACAAATAACATCCATATCTTCAACTCACCACTTGGAGAGTCACATTAATAATAAGGGGAAAGGATTATTAGGGGGGAATAAGGATTATTTCAAGATCGCGTTAATATAAGAACCGATTACTTGATATTGTTTTTCCCTCCATACTTTACAGTTCTGTATTTTTTGCCCTTCTGAAATTCATTTTATAACGTAAGTAGACCAGCAAATCACGTTTTATGTAGGTGTCTAGACTTGCTCTAGTATGTGTTATTAAATTTAGCTTCCATTTTTATATATACTGTGGGGGTTGGGGGGGGGGGAGGGGGAATTTATATGGAGGAAATCCAAAAAAGGGTGGGGGGGGGGGAATGACATTCTGAACATATGGTGAAGGGATGCATGGGCCAAAAAAGATTGAGAACCACTGTTTTAGATGATTTGGTTTTTATCTATATATTACATAATATAGTTTCCAAAGAAAGTTGATGAAATAACTCATTTTAGATGTAACCATATATTAAAACTCAAAAAGATTCTTGGTTTCAGGAAAGAAGCTCTGTAGATTTATCCCTAGTTAAAAGTGCTCATTGAGATGTTCAGGGAGGAGTGTGCGCAGTGGAATGGGCATTTGTATACACAGATGGATCAGCAGAAGGGCAGTCAGGAATGGAGGAGGCTGCGCCTCACAACGCTGTAAAGAGAAAATTAACCAACTGACAAAACATTTCCCAGTTTCAGATAAAACTTTGTATAAATACTCCATGCCCTGAGAATCTTCACAGATTTAAAAAGAAAAAGACACCACAGAAGAGCATGTTCATCACAGACTTCAGATTTCACCTGGAGATATTTAAGAATAATGGAAAGCAACATCTGCTGTGTGAAACAAGATCAGAGATCAACAGCATCCAAAGATGTTTAGTAGCTACTGTTCCAGTGTCAGTTACTAGATATGAGAGAGATGATTACTTGTCTACAATAGGCAGTAGAATGATGCAGCTCAGCCAACCATTGTTATAGCTTCATCATCAAGTGCCTTGTCTTCTGGGTGGACCATCATGCTTCTCCGCATCTTGTGATCTCCACCAGTATGTATTAGTTTGTGTGATGACACTTTTCCAATGTTGTACAGATATCACAAAATCATGAACAGCAGTCCGTATGCTTCTCAGTGAAGAAGAATGTACTTGAAGAGGAATGTACTTGAAGAGGAATGTACGTGTGGAATTGGAATTTGAGCCCTGAACATGTTCTTAAAGGTTGCTCAGGTGCTGTTAGAGACCTGCAGAAGTTGGAGAGCTGAACAACAAGTTTTGGAACTATATTATTAATCTGGATAGGACTGGGCTTTATACCAGCAGTATGGCTGTAGATGTTGCATCAACAACAACCTCACATTAGAAGTTAATCCCATGAAGTGAATAGATTTAATGAAATATTATTTACAAAATGTAGTTTATTACCGACTCTATGGTGAAGGGGTTACGAAATTCATAATCCTGCATACCATGTTGAAAACATAACTGCGGGCGTTTTTGAAGCAGACCTCCTTGGTATGAGTGCTGGTGCCGAAAGCCATGGCAAACTACTGAATCTATGCTTGCCAAGAAATCACAAATAGCCAAAAAATGCTGGGGTTGATTGTGATGTCCTTTAAAAGGAAATGCAACTATCATTGGTATCACAGTTAGTAGATTCACATTTGTTTTATTTGTAAAGACAGTATTTTCTGATTGTTTGCAGACTCAGAGCGGGTATACACTGAGTGTTTGGATGAAATCTGTGGTGAATTTGGTAAAACATTCACATGGGAAATTAAATCCAAACAGATGGGCAAGAAGGAGAGAGAATCTGCACAAATACTCATAGGTAAACATTAAATAAGATAAAATCATTCATTCACCTCTCTACCTGCCTACCCAAGTATCTTATAAACCACATACCTATCTACCCAAATACATACCTTACCACCCACCTACCCAAGTACCTAATCACCCACTTATCTTGGTGCAGTAGTTAGCATGCTTCTCTATCAACCAGGTGGTCATATGTTCAAATCTAACAAGGTGAATTTTTAAAAGCTAACTTGAGCTCTTGACCCATTCTAAGATAGGGTGCTAGAAAATTCTCTGGGAAATAAAGGCCATATCACCACCCATTGAGTACCAGTTGTAATATTTCAGGCCTATAAAATATATGGGCTACTGTCATATAGTCAGTACGCCCAAAAGGTGTGTAAAAGGTCCTTTACTTGTTTGTTTGTTCTTCTTACCTGTCTACCTTCCTGCCAGCCACTTAACTATCTACCTTCCTGCCAGCCACTTACCTATCTACCTTCCTGCCAGTCCCTTACCTGTCTACTTTCCTGCCAGCCACTTACCTATCTACCTTCCTGCCAGCCACTTACCTATCTACCTTCCTGCCAGCCACTTACCTATCTACCTTCCTGCCAGCCCCTTACCTGTCTACCTTCCTGCCAGTCCCTTACTTGTCTACCTTCCTGCCAGTCCCTTACCTGTCTACCTTCCTGCCAGCCACTTACCTATCTACCTTCCTGCCAGCCACTTACCTATCTACCTTCCTGCCAGCCACTTACCTATCTACCTGCCTTCCTGCCAGCCACTTACTACCTACCTACCTACCCACCTATACACCCACTAACCCACCTACCTACCTCCCACTGGCCTATCAATCTACCCAGCTGTCTGTTTTGTCAATCACCCTGTCTATTTTACCCACCCATGAAAACATCAGATATATGATTCATTTTCTGTTTTCCCCCTCATTAATGTGTTGGACGGAAGTCATCCTGTTAGCATCAACAGGGTAGAATTGTTTCACTGTCACATGACTTCAGGGTGGCCCCATCCACAAGAATGTCAACTCTCATTGATTTCCATTTGGTACAAGAATTAGGGTTTAGCACAATATTTCCTGGGAGCTGTGGTAGTGTAGTGGCTCTCATGCTTGCCTACGATCCCATGGCTATGTGTTTGAATCCCATTTGAGAGGGGGACGAGATGTGTTTCATTGATCCGGACTCCCAGATTGACCCTGGCTAAAATGGCTACCAGGAAAGCAAAGACAGCAGGTGTGATATTGACCACATCCCTCAAGTGCTGACTGGTCAAAACTTATGGTGCTAAAATCATATATGCCCAATAAGTTTTCTAGCGTGGAAAAAAGGGTTTTCCTCTTTGCTGGGATTTGTAAAAACCAAATTTCAAAATGCCAAAACGGCATAGAAATGAGGTCCTTTATATCTTGTTTCTGCAAAGCCTAAGTCACGTAACTGTCACGAAAATAAACTTGATGTTCGATCGATGACAAACAAGACCCGACATTAGTCTGCAAAAACAACCAACCCTTTGATGTTGTACAGACTGAGAAAAATACGTCATTAAAACTGTCTACACACGATCGGCATTTCTAACTGGGAAACAAAATACGTCGTGTCACCTGGTTGGCGAATCTTTATGATGTGGGGTGTTCGAGAAACGAATAACAACGCCAAACGTCTGCCAAGGCGGTAGTAGCCTTTGAAGTGCTCGACGGAAAGTCTGGACAGACGCGGAATGGATTCTGTGACAGACTGAACTATTGTGTACGGGACAAAGAATTTCCCCAAATGAAAGCAAATTTGATGGCGGATTGACTCCAGTTAGTCTAGAACAGGAGGAGGAAACCAGATTCGGGACGGATCAGCGTCTAGACTTTTTGGTGACGTCACTCCAGCCCAATATAAAAAGCGTTGCGGTAAACAAGTGGAGTTAGTCAATCAAGATTTCTGAAGTTTGGAAAGATCGGTGCAGTTTTCCGAGTTGTGTTCTATGAAAGAAACTATAATGTCAAATTGTTGATATTTATCGGCGGACATAGATCCAGTCTGTGATCGCATAGTTTCAATTAGCAACCGGAATAGGCATATGGTAGGCTATTAATCATATCTAACTTAGAGTATGATTAGGAATAGAGTACAGTAATGTGCGGTGATATAATGTATTATAGGTGTGGTGATATAATGTATTATGATTAGTGATAGAATGTTCTATAAGTGCGGTGCTAGAAAGTATCATAGGAGCGTCAGCACTAGTATCTTATTGTGTGGCTTTAACTATCTTGTGTGATATATCATTTTACTCAGGAAGTTGAGGACAATGTAGTGGGATAATAATTAGAGAGATTGAGGATGGTTGGGAGGGAGGAGGGGAATGTGAAATAGTAGGATCTTCCAGTAGGGCATCTGCTGGGTTTCTGCCCGTTCCTTTATTCTTTCCTGGTGTTGCCATGCCTCAGATCATGTGATGAGTTATGTGGCCGTATGACAGAGATCGGATCTCTGTTGTAGATCTGAGTGCTGCTATTGGCCTACACTCACCTAATTCCGGCCAGGATTGAGTTGCTCTCACCATAGTATTCTCTATTCTACAGGTTCCATTTACAGGTCCACGTAGGTGTGCTATGATATTCAACAGTGAAGCTAGAACACATCTTAGAAGATGATGGCTCAGAATTTGAAGACAGAAGTTGCTGAGAGGCCGCTACATTGGGCTTATACCCAAGTTGGTCTGCAGGAACCTGGCTTCTGCTGAGCAGGACAGGCTGATGATACTTATGTTTAGCAAGTGATAGTTGTATCACTGAACAGTCAGAACATTATATCCATATACAACACTGATTCCAGGAACATTTATATAAAGTTATATATAGAAATACCTGGAACATTCAGATTGTGGTGTTAATATGGGGAATCTTTAAAACCAGTGACACTAGATCCATTAAGATTTCCCCAGTAACAGTGACAATAGTGTTAGAATTTTCTGATTAACAATCAGTTAAATAACAGAGGAAATTCATAGTGTGAATCAGATTGAAGACTCTCATTAGACAGTGTTTGTCATGGATGTCCAAGCATCCTAGTGGTTCGAGAGATAGCGGAGAAACTCTTCACGTGACCGGAGAAGCATCACCTTGGTGAGGTTGCTTGTCTGGAATACATGGTGCTGGTGTGTTTTCAGCACAGTGATGAGAATGACTATACTCCTGAACACTGATCTGAGTCTATATACACTTTAGAATATACGTCACACATTCTACACTTTATACACACACACACTTCTCCTACATATACTCTTTGCTTTAATAAATTTCTTGTTTTTATTTGTTGAAGCTAGAGTTGTCAAGTATGTTATGTTGGGGAAGAATGAGAGGGGGCATGATCCAGGGGTGAGTAAGAGTGAGAAGAAGGTGTCTTCAGATTGAGGGAGTGTTGTGGACGGAGTCTGCTGGATATCTATAGGATAGTGATATTGAATTAAAATAAATGTGGGTGTTGATTCCCCTCACTCCAGGGACGACACTAAAGAAGTAAAGAAGAACAAATAACTACTATGACATTCTTTACACACGACAGTAACATATTTTGGAATTTCTGAAGGTATTTCTTACTGTCAAATGCATCAATACTTCAAGAGCTGAATATTGAAGAAGGTTGGCTATTTAACATGATAAAACAAAGAAAATTGAAATATTTTGGTCACTTGAAACGTCATGAAAGTTTGGAGAGAACAATAATGGAGGGGTATATGCCTGGGAAGAGAGGAAGAGGAAGGCCAAAGAGAAGATGGGTGCAGGATGTGGTGGATGATCTCCAGATGGGTGTATCGGACGCGGGACATCTTGCTTATGATCGAGATGTTTTCCGGAAGGTTGTTATGGGAGCGAGGTTCTACAAACGACATGCTACTGAATGAATGATTGAATGAATGAATTTCTTAGTGTAAGAAATCTCAAAAGTACTGTTCCCTCTAATAAAACAATTGCTCATTGCAGGCTATTTGATCATCTGTATGTCTCAAGTCTCCCTCATAGATGTACGAAGGGAAGTAATTAAGTAACAGGAATGTTACAAATAACTTTTTCACAATAGTGTGAACCAGAAATTTTGTGTGTGTTATTTATCAACATGGTCCCCCTGCCTGCCAACACACGTGGTCCACCTGTCCATTAGCTTATGGATGCCTTCTAAGAAAAAAAGATTTTGGGTGTGACCAAATTTGCACCACCACCATTACCCTGTTGTCATCTGCAAACCTCTGATCCTGCAAATGTTCTTTCAAGGGTACAAACAAGTGAAAGGCTGATGGCACTTGGACTGGATGTTTCAAAACTTCAAATTTCAGAGTACATAGTGTATCCACTGTATGTGCAGCCATATGAGGGCGGGCGCTGTGCAGCAACAATACTCCTTTGAGAGAAGTGCCCAGCTTTTCGATCGTATGGCAGACTTCAGTTTGTTCGCTAGCATGTCACTGTATCAATAACTACTCATATTTTCACCCCTTTCCCGGAAATGCAATAATATAGAGCCCTGATATCCAAAAAGATGGTCATCATGACTTTCGCAGTGGATTCCTGCATCTTCAATTTTGAAATCATTCATACAGTCTTACCTGACTCAAACAATTGCCTCCATACTGAACCATCATTATTCTATAGATTTCACACCCTCTAATTACGAAAAAAAAATAATAATAACACTTTGTTTTTCCACAGTGCAAGTCAGTAGTGGGGCAGCCATTTTTTAATCATGTTTGTGCATGCTCAAACTGTTCTATCCTCTTGACCCCAAGGGATATTGCTTAAGAGCCAATTTGTGCCCTGTAATAAGATTATCCATTGTCCATACTCTTCCATGCACTTCATAATAAAATTACTGTTATTTAATGACATTCTCTCTCATCTCTCATATATACAGTAAGTAAGTATATATATATATATATATATATATATATATATATATATATATATATATATATATATATATATATATATAAATGTTTTGAGAACCCTGAACACGTTAATCAGGGCTTCCTAACTTATAGAAACCTGTGTTACTAAAGAAATCTAGGGATGGGACAAGCCAATTGTCAATGTGGGAGTACAACACAGAAACAAGATTAGCAACCACTGAGCTAAGTATGTAAGGAAGTAAAGTTCCATTACACACACCTAAAAACGCATTGGGCGTATGGTGCTGGGCCCATACTTTATAGACCACTCAGCACTCGGTGGGTGATATGATCAGTATCACAGCCTCTTTACTTCCCAAATCAAATCAAATCAAATCAAATCAACTTTATTAGGGTCACAAATTGGGCGCGCAGGCCCGTCTTACATTCGGCCCTTCCAATCACTCGTCTTTCGTTCATCAAGAGCATTATACATTTACATAGGAAGAAAAATAAACATTGTGAAATGAATGTTGTAAACATAAACAAGGCTAAACATGGAGAAAAATGTGTACATAAAAAGTATGTGACGTAAAAGTAGTGATGCCAGCGCGTCCCACACACACAGACACCACACACACTCTCTCTCTCTCTCTCATTCACTCTCACTCATTCACTCACACACACACACTCTCACTCATTCACTCTCCCGTTCACTCATTCACTCTCCCGCTCACTCATTCACTCTCCCGCTCACTCATTCTATCTCTCCCGCTCACTCATTCACTCTCCCGCTCACTCATTCACTCTCCCGCTCACTCATTCTATCTCTCCCGCTCACTCATTCACTCTCCCGCTCACTCATTCACTCTCCCGCTCACTCATTCACTCTCCCGCTCACTCATTCACTCTCCCGCTGACTCATTCACTCTCCCGCTCACTCATTCTATCTCTCCCGCTCACTCATTCACTCTCCCGCTCACTCATTCACTCTCCCGTTCAATCATTCACTCTCCCTCTCACTCATTCACTCTCACGCTCACTCATTCACTCTCACGCTCACTCATTCACTGTCCCGCTCACTCATTCACTGTCCCGCTCACTCATTCACTCTGCCGCTCACTCATTCACTCTCACACTCACTCATTTACTCACACGCCCACTCATTCACTCTCACGCTCAATCATTCACTCTCCCGCTCACTGATTCACTCTCACGCTCACTCATTCCTTCTCACGCTCACTCATTCACTCTCACTCATTCACTCTCACTCAATCACTCTCACGCTCACTCATTCACTCTCACGCTCACTCATTCACTCTCATGCTCACACATTCACTCTCCCGCTCAATCATTCACTCTCCCGCTCACTCATTCACTCTCACTAATTCACTCTCCCGCTCACTCATTCACTCTTCCGCTCACTCATTCACTTTCCCGCTCACTCATTCACTCTCACGCTCACCCATTCACTCTCACGCTCACTCACACTCATTCACTCCCACACACAGACACTCTCACTCATTCACTCTCCAGCTCACTCATTCGCTCTCACGCTCACTCATTCACTCTCCCGCTCACTCATTCACTCTCACGCTCACTCATTCACTCTCCCGCTCACACATTCACTCTCACTCTTTCACTCTCCCGCTCACTCATTCACTCTCCCGCTCACTCATTCACTCTCACGCTCACTCATTCACTCTCACGCTCACTCATTCTGTCTCTCATTCACACTCACTCACTCTCTCACTCAAACTACAGTAATGAACATAAGTTTAGATTATACATGATAAAATCAAATGGTATTTAACTTATAATATGACAGATGAGAATACACAAACATATGGATTCAAATGGTATTTAACTTATAATATGACAGATGAGAATACACAAACATATGGATTCGCGTGTTACATAACATGCGTGTTACATGACATGCATCTGCTCA
Organism: Cepaea hortensis; assembly: GCA_963921405.1. Lineage (NCBI taxonomy): Eukaryota > Metazoa > Mollusca > Gastropoda > Stylommatophora > Helicidae > Cepaea > Cepaea hortensis. The sequence goes on from OY992888.1 coordinate 33,355,236, forward strand.
GCTCTCTCTCTCTCTCTGTATTCTTTCATATACACACACTCACACGCATGCGCGCGCTCACACACACACACACTAACACATCAACTCTCCCACTGTCTCACTCTCTAACACACAATCCTACACACACACACACACACACTCTCTCAATCACACTCTCTCACACATACACGTACACATGCACGCATGCACGCACGCACACACTCCCTCACTCACTCTCACACATACACGTACGAATGCATGCACTGACACATTCCCCCACCATTTCTCGCTCAATCACTCTCTCCACACACACACATGCACACACGCATTCACTCTCTCCCTCTCTCTGACACCCACTCTCTCTCTCTCTCTCTCTCTCTCTCTCGCTCCCACACGCACACACATATATAGTGAACAATTATAATGAACAATTATACTGAACAATGTTAAGAATATTCCAGCTCAACCGCTGAATGAATACATTATGTATTTTGTTTAAATTTGCAGACTATTTCAGCTTGCCGATGACAGTTGATGAATATTCAGCCAAACTTCGGGCAAAGCTAGACATGAAACTGCCTTCGACTCCACTGCTGCCAGGTATGTGTATGTTTCATTCTTATCAGTGGAAACATTTGATATGTTCCTTTGTCCAATCACTTAAGTGACTAGTTTTCAGTTGATTCTGATTAGCTCATGTCGTTATAAATATAATTCACACAGTGACTTTTTCTATTACATGTAGCCCCATTTTATGAATATATTATTGTCAGTAATTAAATATGACCTAAAGACTAACTGTCATGGCAAGGCAGACCTGGCCCTAAGCCTTGATTGGCAACATGTCTAGGATCAAAGCTTCGACAGGCGGACAGCTTTGCTGGTCTGACAGCTTTGCTGGTCTGACAGCTTGTCTTGTTCTAGATTATTGGTGTTGCCTTTCCTCTGGAGTAAACTAGGCAGTTCAAAAATGGGATCATGCTGCACGGGCAACACATGGTCTCAACAATTTAGCCCAGGCTTTGGAGAGGTTATTATGCATTTCTTTTGAAGCACAATGTAACAAATTATTGTCTCTCAAGATGGCAGGGTGCCAGTACAGTATTTTCAATAATTTATGTTACCTTTGCATACTTTCTTTGAATGGAGAGCAGGATTATGACAAGGCTGACGTGGTGGAGGTTCTCTGGGATAAAGTGAAAAGTGCAGAAAGACAAAGAAAAGGACCACATCTGAAGAGGCTGATTCAGTTGAGTGTGAGCACTGAGTCAAGACAACAATTATTTCTTTAGAGGAAAATGCAGGCGAATATTCAGTCAGGATGTCCCCGGTACCATCAGCATGGGAACCCTTTGTTGGCTACTGAAGAAGGGGACTGGTACCATCAGCATGGGAACCCTTTTTGGGCTACTGAAGAAGGGGATTTGTATCATTCAGCATGGGAATGATTCAAACTGTTTGTTTGGCTACTGAAGAAGAGGACTGGTACCATCAGAATGGGAACCTTTTGTTGGCTACCAAAATAGGGGATTGGTACCATCAGAATGGGAACCCTTCGTTGGCTACCGAAATAGGGGATTGGTACCATCAGAATGGGAACCCTTTGTTGGCTACCGAAGAAGGGGATTGGTGTATGTGTATGTTTCATTCTTACCAGTGGAAACATTTGATATGTTCCTGTGCATCAGAACTGTTGGCTACTGAAGAAGGGCATTGGTACCATCAGAATGGGAACCCTTTGTTGGCTACCGAAGAAGGGGATGGGGAATGTGTGGGAATGTCACTAGTGCAATGATGTTGACCCTTGATTTCATACTTCATGTACTTCTGCATGCATATTTTGTTTACATATTTTCTCTGTGTCTTTATCATTCCCTCAACAAATGTTATTGACACTTTCTTGTTTCATAGTTTGGGTACACAAAAAGTCATGCATCTATACCAGGACTCCCAGATCAACCTAGGCCAAAATTGATAGTCATAATTATGCTGAGAAGTTAAGGCGGCTGGTGAGATGTTGACACATCACCGGTCATATTGGGTACATGTGGCTAGCCCCATATTATTCTAGGCCAGTCAGCACCGGGTGGATGATGTAATCAATATTATTCTAGACCAGTCAGCACTGGGTGGATGATGTAATCAATATTATTCTAGACCAGTCAGCACTGGGTGGATGATGTAATCAATATTATGCTGGTTACATTTACTTCCTTTTACCTATTTTAGATTGGTCGGCATGAAAGCCCAGGTCAGTTGTACAAAATCTTATGCATTTGCTGTATGTCTTATTTCATTTAGTCTCGTCATGACAGATGTGGACAAGCGCAGTCTTATCTTGGTCTCTTTTTCTGAACTTCCATCTTTACATATGTTAAAAATAAAGTTAGTTGCATATCCTTTTACAGGATGTTGCAGTCAACCCCAGAATTTATTTTTTGACAAGTTTACGCTGAGTAGTTTGCCATTGCTTTTCTGAACAACTGGCACTCATACGTTTGTATGGGAAACCAATGCAAGGCGTTCTGCTGTCAAATCGCCCAAAGCTGTGTTTCAAAAGCAGTATACGGGAATTACAAACTGCGTGCGTAACCCCTTCGACACAGAGCCGGCACATATAATTTACCCAAGATATTTAAAGCCATTCATTTAAACTGTTTGTTTGATTTTTATTATTATTAATCATTCATTGTATAGAATGGTTATAGTATGCATTATCAACTTTTTATATAGTTTATCATGAGCAGATTCATTGTCATTAATTCAGTCTGTAATAGGAAAATGACATCTATTCACAGGTGCTGATAAACTTATCAGGCACCTCCACAGCAGTAACATTCCAATTGCAATTGCCACAAGCTCGGATAAATGGGGATTCAGCAGAAAGATTTCTGGGCATAAAGAATTATTTGACCTATTTCACCATTGTGTTCTTGCCAGCGATGACCCAGATGTCAAACATGGAAAACCGGCCCCAGATTGCTTCCTGGTGTGTGCGCAGAGGTTTCGAGATAATCCACGGCCAGAACAGGTGAGCATATTCTGTAGGAGAACCCAGCTGTCAGGTGTTGCATGGAAGTCATCAATCAATCAATCATGTGCCATGCCGGAAAGCGTGGGCGGTCATGACTCGCCATTTCACTCGATCACCAGTGTCGTGGATCAGCTCAGTGTTCCTGTCTCGACCATGCCATGTGGCCAAGCCATCCAGGTGTTTTCCTCTCTGTCTTCCCCTTGGTCTGTTCCCTTCAATCTTGTCATTAAGTTTTCTAATCCATTTCTTCTCATAACATGTCCAAAAAATTGTGACTGTCTACACCTAATTTCTCTAATCAGTTTACGATTTTCATTTGTCTCCTGTGGTGCTTGGTCATTGGTTTTTCTGTCTGTCCATGGTATTCTTTGCATTTTCCTCAGAAACCACATTTCTGCAGCCATCAGATGTTTTTCAGCTTGACTGCTCATTGTCCAAGTTTCACATCCATTCAAAAGAACATATGAATGTTGAAGAAGAACAATGAACATATGAAATGATGTAGATCGTTGAGGTGTTTAAATAATGACTTTATTCTCACACCATACCTCTATAAGTGCTCCAGTTTTCTCTCATGGATCAGACACAGGGAATCTCAGTTAGTTAGTCATGGTTCCAACTTCACGGCAAAGGGTCACCCCCATAATGCTCTGTTCCTGTGTCAGTGTATATCACACTAAATGCTCCTCAGTGCCCCATGTGAAAAGTGGAACAAACAGCAGTACCAGCAAACCAACAGCAATCATAGGCAAGTACATGCATAAGGCCGCTGCAAGAATGCCAACAAAACAGTCCACCATGAAAATTACAGTTCATCATCGATGGAAGCTGCAGTCACTAGAAAAGTAGCAGCTTCACACACATTCAGCAACCGGCCGCCACCATTTTCTGAACATGCAGTTCACAATACAAACAACTGTGGACTGACGTAAAAACACTCCACACGAAATCCTTAACTCTGTAGCTGGTCAACAGAACCATAAACTCCATAGCACCAGCAAGATTACAGATAAATGTATATCAGAGTCACATACACTATAAGTATTCTGGTGTGGGTAGGTTCTCTAGGTTGTTAGAGTGAGAAGCAGCCTATTTAGGCTTCTGTTAATAATGTCGCAGACAGTTTCTGATCTTCTTACACTTACCAGTTCTGCAAACAATGTCTGTTTTCCCTACACTTATCAGTTTCATATTGAAACCTGCTATTACTATCTTCTTTAATCACCTTGATTTGTGTAAGTATTCATCCCTCACAGGTCATTGCCAAGTTTTGTGAATAAATGAATTTGGTGATCTTTCCTTAACAAAATACTTCCTTGACTGGACCATCCTGTTGTCTTTGTGTTACTGGGGCCCATAAACAAAGCAAAGAATAGGAACACTGTAACCTAATATCATCTCGTAAGAGGTGACAATGATGAGTTAGTTTTTGACTGGCTGCATCTTGTAGAGGTGACGATGATGTGCTGTTGTACATCTTCCATCTGATGTTATAAATGCCCCTAGGTCACTGGTAGTAGAGAAAAATAGCCCACACTCACAAATCATTCCAGTGTAGACTACGCTTGAGTTCAGAGCGAGTGAACAAAATAAAATTATTTTGGGCCAAATTTAATTTCCAGATTAACAGAAGTTGAAAACCAAATTTTCAACTTCTGTTAATCTGGAAATTATATGCCATTGGCAAAATGTATAGTATCTTCCAATTACTCTGACTACTTTCTACTCATGTAAGAGGTATCTTAAAACTTGTTTCTATGAAGCAACTTTTAGCCTGCAATGGTGACCATTATTTTATTAAATTTAGCTATTATTTGACCTCTTGTGTTCCTTATATCTGGGGTAATCTTTTATTTACACATCAACGTATGTAAATATATCGAGTTCTAGATTTGCCTCTTGTCATTTCTGTTCACTTTCTATTTTGTTAGAATAGTGCAAACCACTTAAGGCGATCTCAGATGTGATGAATTTATGTTGTGAAGAACAATATTGTATTGTACGTTGCAAATGCATTACTATATGCTTGAACTCTTATAAGAGGCATTTCTGATAAGAAGAACTATTTCTTGGGTCTCAGGTGAGTTTGCTCTATCAGGTTTGCACTGTATTTGATATAACTTCTGGCTTCTTGTTTTTTCAAATACATTTAGAATATACAGCATAAGCATAATGGGTGAGATGATGATTAATTCACAATGAATCATGAATGTTGAAGTGAGGTGAAAAGCACAGTACCATTCCAATACTTTTCTTACATGTCTACAGATTGTGGTCTTTGAAGATGCTGCAAATGGTGCTGAAGCTGGACTTGCTGCTGGCATGAGAGTAGTATGGGTGCCAGACCCTCGAGCTGACCAGTCAGCCTTACAAGGCCGCGTTGACTTGATTCTAGAAACGTTGGAGCAGTTCAAGCCAGAAGACTTTGGTTTGCCACCTTATAATCATGATTAGTCCTCTAATTGTCAGATGCATATGTTGTCATGGCTAATTTGAGAATGTTCACAGAAGTAGGTAATTACAGAGAAAACATATTTTCCAAAAATAAATGGAACTAGTGGGGGAAGGGGGGGGGGGGGGGGTGTGTGTGTGTCATTAGGGACACCATAGCATCAGTTATCCTCTGGAATGTATTAAAATATGACAAATAATTCAGATAAAATGCTCAATAGCAAAGAGAAAGAAACAGAACCCTTATTAGAGGACCATGATCAGCAAGAAACAAATGAAAACTGTAAATTGATTTGGAAAATTAAGCGAAGAGAGTCAATATTTGTTTGGTGGACACGTTATAAGAAGAAATAAATTAGAGAACCTGGTGACAACTGGCAAGATTGAGGTGGAAAGAACAAGGGGAAGGCAGAGAAGTAAATATCTGGGTGGCTTGACCATGTGGCGTGGTTGGGATAAGAACATGGAGCTAATCCACAACTCTGGTGATCATTTGAGATGGCGAAACATGACTGCCCATGCTTATCAGCATGACACATGATGATGATGATGATCAGCAATACAAAGTGTGAAGAGAGGGAAGTCATCAGGTGCTGGTGATATACAAAACTAACCCAGACAGGAGGAGAAATCATTGTCTGTATCTACAATGCATCGTGTATGAAGATCTGAAACAGTGTTGTTTAAACCAAAGTTAGGAAGAGAACAAGCTACATCCTTCTCCCAAAGAAAGGGAATTTAAAATTGTGCACAACCTATTATACAAATAAGCCATGATAGCAACATCCCACTGCAAATCATCTTGTGGAGGATTGAAAATAACTTAAAATATAAATCAGAAAAATGACAGGAGGGTTTTAGATGGAGCACGGTAGCCAGGGAACATATTTCCAATTTGAGAACTATGAAATATGCAATGAAGATATATGTAAAAAATTGCAAAAGTACTGAAGAAAAAAGTACTAAAGTAGAGAGGGTTAACACACACAGGGTTACTCCATCTAGCTCAGTCCCTCTCTGTAGAATGGCAAGTCACTTGCCGAGAGCATCACATGAAGCATGAACTTCGTAGCTTTAGTGATGATGCACAGAGGTCTCTATAAAAATTGCACTTATCTGAATGATGAAGTCCGGGAAATTAACCCATGATCGCAAGCTAGTGGCATTAGTGATCCATTCATAATAGGTGGCATTTAAAAAAAATGTCGCCAGGGTTGATATCATTGCATCAGGTTTTTGTCCCATATGGCTCAGTCTTTCAGCAGAGCGGAAAGCATCGCACAAAGCACGAACTCCATAGCTCCAGCGACAACCTCCAGGAGTCTCCGGAAAAATCCACCACTGAACTGAAGGATGCGACCCGGAATCGAACCCACAACCGTCTGAACCCGAGTCAGACTGCTTGACCACTTCGCCTGGCAATCTAATTCCACAGAACTTGTATATGCAAATGACACTGTCCTGTCAGACAGCGAAGAGGTAATCCGGTCTGTCAAAAGACAGTTAAGATAGAAATCTGTTTTCAGAATTTAATATCAAACACCAGCATAGTTTAATTTCATATTTGTTGACTTTTTGTTGTTACTGGGCAGTTTTCTTAGTTCCATAGTTTGCCACCATTTTCTGAACTGTCAACACCTGGCACCATCAAAATCAACACAAAGCGTTCTCCTTACATATCACCTGTGCTGATTTCAAACCCTCGACTTGGTATGTCAGGGAATTATACAACTGCCTCATTATCCTCTAAACCACAACATCGGTTATCCTCTGGAAGACTGAGCTTTAAGTCCAGTGCATCAGCAGGCTTGATGTTTGATGATGCTTAAGTCTTGAAAGGAGCTGGCCTTGATCAGAGTGAGTTGTAGAGAGACTCCTCCATGGGGATTGGTGCAGAACTCTCCTTCCCCACTCCAAGCCAGCAAGACTGGTACTTTATATCTAGTTGAGTTTAGTTGATGGATCAACATCACTGCATACGAGTGTGACCCATAAGTGCTCCGTTCTACTTCTAACCCAAGCCTGAGTCCAGAGAATCTCAGCTCAGTTGTATGAACTCTGTACCACCGGTGAGGATGCTGAAATACTTTGGGTAGATTTGTAACTCAAAATTTTGCCCGGGCAGTGCCGTTAGGCTAGTCTTTTTCGATTTCCAACTGCCAAGGGATGTTTTACGTGTGCAACAATACACACGGGCGACCGATATCTACCCAGAGACCAGGGGAGATTTTGTTACTAGAAGTCCACGTGAAAAAATCCCGGCCCTCAACAGGGCTTGAACCCGGGACATCCAGCACTCAAGGCGGGCATCATACCTCGAGACCACTCAGCCACCACCCCCCTTTCTCAGAACTTAATATTAAACACCAGTGTAGTTTAATTTCATATTTGTTAACGTGTTGTGTTTTACTGGGAAGTTATTAGAAAGGATTAGACTAAAGAAGACTATATCTGTGGAGAGGCATATTATAATGTAACCAGATCAGAGCTGACCATATAGACTGGTCGGGATGGAGCCTAGGTTTTAGGTATTCCATTGCCAGCAGACTCCAACCAAAAGCTGAGATAAACTGATCATGTCTAACAATGTTTCAGCATTCTAACATCTTGATTATTTCCTCAAGTCTCACTTTATAACATATACACACATATAAATAATATATATTAACAACAACCTGGGCCTGAAGAAGTTCAAGGAACATAAGAAGTGACAGTTAAATTAAGAGACAACATTGCAGTTATAGACATATTTCAAGCGAACGAAAGAAGAACAACATAAGAAGCATATGATTATGTTGCAGAATCAACAGACACTGCACTTGGCATCGGGCAATAAGACCTGTCTGTCCCAGCAATGGTGCAAATGCTGACCGTCCCTGTCACGAGGTGGTTAACTTTACACTCAGGGGGAACCATCCTTGTCTGTATTACTTGCCACCAGTTAGAAGGGCAGAATGAGTTAATGCCAATCCGTTTAACCAGTTCCCACATCATCAAGTGCCCTGCCAACTGGCGTAAGTGTTCACGTCTCTCTACATGTCCTGGTGTTCTTGATCAACTCTGCTGATGATATTCCTCGTCTGTCCATCCAGAATAATTTCTCTTGGTCTGCCTTGCCTCTTTTCCCACTGATCTTTTCAGTTGTTACGATGTTCTCCAATACCTCTCTTCACATGACAAAAGAAAGCGGTTTGTCTCTTTCTTATAGTTATATATAATGTTCTAGTTTCATTGGCCTCTTGCAGGCAATCATTGTTAGTTTCTCTGACAGTCCAAGGTATTTGCAACATTCGTCTCAGGAACCACATCTCTGTTGCTTCTAAGCTGTTCCCGATTCATTCATTAATGTTCCAAGGTTATCTGCCATGCAGAAAAGCAGGTTCTGTATAACATTTCAGCCCCTCTTTCTGACAATCAATGACAGTGACTTATTGCACAAGATACTTTTCAGTTTTCGGAAATGCAGTTTAGTTTCCATATGGCACCAGCAAAAAAGATAAGCATACTTGTGTTTAAACTTGATAACACCAATATTTTACACAATTCTAAAACTTTTGACCAAGAACGTTTATAGTTTGAATGGTTGATAATTCAAATAAGTAAAGTCAAGAAAGACATCTTAATTCTGACTTTTATTGTACAGGGTAACAAATGGGACAATTTAAAGTTACAATTCTGTCATTCTTATACAGCCATTTCATGCATTTAAACACAACAAAAAAACCAAACAGCAAGCATTGTGAACATATATACATGTCAAACACATAGCAACAGCAACTTAAAGTGTACATATTTTCCAGAAAACAAGCAGTAATGACTATCCAGTTTTTTTATATATGCATACATAGAAACCACTCAATTCCCACATACAAAGTAACGCCCTCCCCCCAGACACATACATATAACACTATAGTCACTCATTCTCACAGAATCATACAATGATCACTCCCTACATTAATATTCATAAGGACTTCGTTTAGTTTAGTTGATGGATCAACATCACGGCACATGGATGCAACCCATAAGTGCTCCGTTCTCCCAACTCAACCCTGAGTCTGGAGAAACTCAGCTCAGTGCACGAACTCCGTAGCACCAGCGAGGACCCTGAAATACTTTTGGGTAGATTTTTAACTTGAGATTTTGCCCGGGCAGCGCCGTTAGGCTATGTTTGGGGGGCTGCGTGGTCTCGAGGTATGGTGTCCACCTCGATTGCTGGAGGTCCCGGGTTCAAGCCCCTGTGAGGACCAGGAATTTTTTCACGAGGACTTCTAGTAAACATTTCCCCTGGTCTCTGGGTAGTGAGATCGGATGCCCGTGTGTATTGTTGCGCACGTAAAAAATCCCTTGGCAGTTGGAAATCGAATTCATAAGGACTTGCTTAACACAGACACCCATAAGACTCACACACAAACTAACAACTTTCACATTTAAATACTTAGTAACAAGCAATGCCTCCTTACAAACACTTCAAATGATAAGCCAACTCTCCCACGTGCAAATGCTTATAAAAACTTACCAATTCTCAAATTCAGATATTTAAGCACACTGTCATAATATTACAGCCAGGTGCCATTACATAACATTAACATATTTACTATCCTTTGCGGTCTCTCGTCTTTCCCTTATTAAAATAACGAAGACACAAACAACAAATTGCACAATTTATTGCCCGACGTATTTTGCTGCATCTCGTCAGGTACTTACTGCAAAATTCACACAACTTAAGTAAAATAACTAGATAAATAGTAATGTCAATTGTCTACTACAGTAATTTTAAACTGACTATCATGTCTTTCTGTTCGCACAAAACTGGCCTATGTAGATTAATCATGATGGCTTCAGCAAACTTTAACAAGCGACTATTTTGTCTATTAAACAACACACAAAACGCGCCGTCTCTATCAATCATGCATTTTGCAACAGATGCATAACTAAGTGTGATACACTATAAATATCCTAATATCTGTAATGGGTTTCCTCAATGCCTGGTCTCTTACAAAATCTGCACCTCACGTTTGATTCCTTGTGCTGTTTTAAAGGTTTCCATGGATAATTAACATTGCAAAGAGTGGAATGAAAAAGGAAAAAAAAAAAACTAGATTCTAAGGAAGATTACAGTCATAATTGTGTCTGTGCAATACACTGCACAAAACTGTATGGCACACATACACACTTGAATGCATACTCAATCATCACACAGAACACTCACTAGGCATGCATATCCCAGGAGCCACACATCACACTTGACGTTACACTTTACAAAACTCAAACATCCACACCTAAGAAACTCATCTACAAATTCACAAGCCCAAAGAAAAACTGCAGAGGGATAAGTTGTCTAGTAGAACGTGGAGCAGATGCAGGTACGGCACTGGCAACCCAAGGCAGCTATTTCACTTTCCTGTTCTTTGAACCACCCACTCTTGCTGGCACAGGGGACATCTGTTGTTCTGCTTCACCCACAGCGACATGCAGCAGTTGTGGAAGGAATGGTTACACTCACCCCACACCACTAATAAATTTCAGGAGCAAAGAAAGAAAAAACAATAGTGAGTACAACAACATATTTCTGTCTCATTATATAATAGGACATTCAGTAACAACATAGTTTATTAAAAACAAATGTATTCCCTTAGTGAATTTAAACCCACAAGCAATATGTTGCACGATTTATGGCATGGTATAATCAGATACTCCACATTCAAACAATACCTCTGACTGTTTTAATTGTTTCAGCTTAAGTATTATTCATTTATTCACTTCATATGATATATAACTTTGCAGTATGCACCTGACGAGGGATGCAGTGAAATATTTGAGGCAATAAACCATGCAACATATTGTTTCTGTGTTTAAATACAATTGATCTAGATATAGTACACTAGTAATGTTTTCATGAAATTTGTCTAAGTTTTGTCAGGCAATGAAGACATTTCATAGCTGTACCAAATGATATTTGCCGTACCAAGTCACACTCCACTCTGGGCATTAGGTTGGAGTCTGTTGACAACAAAATACCCCAAACCTGAAGGGAACTTCACTAGCTTAAGCTTAATCTAAGCCCATATCTGTGGTGAATCACGACCTGGTTAATTGGTGAGTCAGTCATGTACATGTGGATTGTCCCCGCAAACAGCAGATCACATAACCCAAGACTGTCCAGAATATGACATATCTAAGCAAACCTTCTGGCCTAGAGAAACAACAGTGGAAGATATAGACGACATCTGGGAATGGCGATTCTCGTTCGTGACAGCATGACATGTCCAGTTGGGACAGTGACGATATATAAATACAGGCGTTGAGAGTTCAATCCAGTATACCATTCGTGTTGGTTAATGTTTATGCCCGCAACGCGAGTATGGATTCCCATAAGTGGCAGTGCTTAAGTGACATATTAGGTCACGAGAGAAATGTTATTTTCTGTGGCGATTTCAGAGCTAAAGGAAGATCATGGGGAAACATTTCCTCCAACACACTGGAGGAGGAGCTCGAGACTGCACTTGAAACCATTGACCTGGTTTGTATCAAAAGTGGCTGTGTCACCAGGACAGCAAGCCGTCCAGGCGATGAGGACAGTGCTATTGATCTGGCGCTGGTTTCACCTTCACTCACTACAGTGTGTAGATGGGGTGTCCTAGGACACCACGGCAGCGACCACCACCCTTGCAGCATATTGGTGGAGAAAGGCAGAACCAGGCAGCACAAGCCAAAGGTAAAGACTGTCCAGTATGACAGTACAGGGCAAGATGAATTTCGAGGTGGAGAAGGCTTGGGTTGATAAGCGTAGTGCTGTTAAGGAGATGGCAAAATGCCAAGAAGAACAGAGCTGGTCATCCTAGTCCCTGCATGCACTTAGAAAGAGAGATGCACACAAAAGTAAGGTATTTAAAAAAACTGGTCAAGGTGGTTAAAAGCGAAAAATAGGCAGAGGTGTGTCAAAGAGTAAGCATAGACAAGTCACTGAAATTGTTCTGGCGACTACATAAAAGCATGAGTGGTGTAGTCAAGAATAAGAGCATTTCTGACTTCCAAGGTGCTGACCTCATCTGGCAGAGCCCTCTTTGAACGGTATCTAGAGCAGAGCAACCAGACAGACATGGAAGGCCGAAATCTGGCCAAGGAGGTCACCTCAGACAGGTGCAAGGCCCAGAACACTTCTGATGAAGACACAGTGACAGTGAAAGAAATCAAGGCTGTGCTTCGAAGATAAAAAAAACAGCGCTCCAGGGCCTGATGGCATAAGATACGACGACATCAATAGGTGTACCGACAACGAGCTAGAGAAACTAGCAGACATGTACAACAACAGTATAGGAAGTGCTAGCATCAAGGAGGAGTGGTTACACAGCTACCTGATTCCCTTGCCGAAGCCTGACAAAGACCACACAAAAATTCAGGGATATCGAATTATAACCATGCAGAATACAATAGGCAAGCTGCTGGAGAAGGTAATTGCAAAGAAAATATCAAGCCAGCTAGAGAGGCATGGTGTTTTCCCACCAACCGTGGGTGGGTACCGTCCAAAAAGAGAAACCTGGACCAATGCAGCAGTTTTTGCCCACGATGTCTATGAAGGTTTCCACTCAGGCATTGAAACCTTTGCTGTAGCGATTGATCTTGAGGATGCGTACAACAGAGTACCGTTGGATTTTTTAATGTTTCAGCTTCTTGAACTCAAAGTAAGTCCATTCCTCCTTAGTTGGATCGCTGCAGCCCTCTTCCAACGGAAAGTAGTTTTTAGATGTGGCAGTTGGACTTCAGAACCAACAACAATATATCCTGGCCTACCACAGGACCACCATTATCTCCGACACTGTTCAATGCCTACACAGTGAGAATCACCAGTGAGCAGATCACTGGACCTGGCAGGACATTGACATATGCCGATGATGTTTTAGTGTATCATCAGGGTAAGGATAGAGATCAGGTTGCTGTGGAACTACAAACCGAACTCAATCGCATAAGTACTTGGTGAGATGAAGCTGGGGCAATGGTCAACCCAACAAAGGCAACAGTGACTTGGTTCTCGTTGAATAATTATATTGTCAACACTCCAACACCAACTGTATAGATGTGTTCAGAGATGATGGAAAGAACGTAGACAATGAATTACCTGGGGATAAGGTTTGATCAAAGCCTTGCTTATAATGAGCACATAGACCAGGTGATAACAAAGGCCAAGCGGGGTTTGGCTGCTATGCGGGTGATGGCGGCAGCAAACTGTGAGCAGCGCCATCTATGTCTTCTGTACGAGGGGCTGGTCATGTCTGTTGGAGTATGCAATGGCAATCCTGACTCTCAGCCATAAGCAGATAGAAAGGATGGAAAGGATACAGAATGAAGCTATGCGCATTATTCTTGGATGTACAAGAGATACAGCATGCAGGGCGATGCGCTACCTTCTTGATTTTCCAACCATTGAAGAGAGAATACAAGTTTGCAGAGCACGCGCCTACCGCATAGTTAACGCAAACACACAACATCCACTGCATAGTTAAATTATGAAGGTGAAGGGCAGCAGGTTAAAAAAAGGACGGTCATGGATGGGTGAAGCCGAAGACATTCTTCAACAGGTGTGTTCACTTGAGGACTTAGAACCTGGCGAGGAGTGGGTGCAAGTGCCAACAGACTTCTGCACATCCTTTTCAGTTTGCACCAACTAGATAGAAAATGCAGACAAGAAAATCTGGCTGCTGTGGAGGCTGAAGTACAAGCGTTGATCTTCGAGAATTCGCTAGACGGTGATGCTGTCATCTACACAGATGGGTCGGTCGTCCGACATGTGAGAAGCTCATGGGCCTTTACGGCTCGGGCCGGAGGGAGAATTGTGAAGGAGGACTCTGGTGCTTCCACTGAAACCACAAGTAGCCTGACTATGGAAGTCATGGCAGTAAGTAAAGCAATAACATGGCTCGAGACACAGACATTCACTGGGGCATGTTTCCTTAGCGACTCAATGAACATGATCAAGAGGATAGAGGAGGGGTCGATCCGAAGAGAATGGTTGCTGTCTCTGAGGCAGTCTGGGCTGGCAAAGATTAGTTTCATTTTTGTGCCAGGGCATGCAGGAGTACAAGGAAATGAGCGGGCTGACAAGCTCGCAGGTTAGGCTACGGTTGAGGGCGGATGCCCCATGGACCAGGCTGACATTCTGAATGCTCTACGAGAAGTAAGACTTTTGGGCTAAACAAGTGACGACTGTGAATCTACAACCATGGCCAGACTGCGAGAACAGCAAATTAAAAGAGGGGTGGCTAAACAAGAACACTACGCAGGAAGCCAAAGAAGACTGATAAACCAACACAGAACTGGCGACGTTAGCCGCTACACGCTGATCCGAGCACTTATGGACTGAATGGTTCGATGTGCAATAAGGATGATCTTTCGACTAACTAACTAACTAACAGTGGAAGATAAACTATGGACCACTATAAAAGACAGTTAAATTCATACAAGAGAACATGGCAGCAATATTTCAGGCGAACAAAAGAAGATGAAGAACAATCCAGTCCCATCCTAATATGTCTCTCCACGGGTGTGAAGTTCCAGTACCCTGCTGATTTCTGAACTTGGAGAGGGGGAGAACAGTTCTGCAATAGTCTCAGTTAACATGTTACTTTGGTACGGGTTGGGGAAAACGTCTCTACAACAAACTCACTCCCATAGATACCAGCCCTTTTCGGGGCATAAGTGACTTTAACAGTGTATCGGACACAAGAATTAAACAGCAGTCTTTTGGAGGATTTCTTCTTCTTCTTCGTTCATCCGGAGTTTTTTTTTCGGACGTGATTGCATTGTGCCTGTCCACAGCAGAGCTGCGTTCTTGCGCCGTTAGGCCGACACATCCGACTTCTGCGGGCATTTGTTGACCGGGTTAACCTTCCCGGGGTTTTTTGGAGGATTTAAGTTCACCTCCTGAGGTTATGGGTTTAAATCGGATTTTAAAAATAGCTTCTTGGTCAATCCAGGCTGCAACAGGCATCAACAATTTTCCAGGGAAGTAAATACGCTGACTGTGATACTGACTACATCACCCATCGAGTGCTGATTGGTCTATACAATTATGGGTCTAGCACCATATGCCTGAAACATACAAAAGGGTCCTTTACTTCCATCCATCCATCATGTGCCATGTCGATAAGCCTGGGCGGTCATGTTTTGCCATCTCACTCGATCACCAGAGTCGTGGATCAGCTCCGTGTCCCTGTCTTGACCATGCCACGTGGCCAAGCCATCCAGCCAGTTGTCACCAAGTTCTCCAAGTCATTTCTTCTCATAACATGCCCAATAAATTTTGACCGTCTACGTCTAATGTTTCTAATCAGTTTACAAGCTTCATTTGTTTCTTGAAGGACTTGTTCAATGGTTTTTCTGTCTTTCCATGGTATTCTTTGCATTTTCTTCAGAAACCACATTTCCATAACCATCAAACGTTTTTCTGCTTGTCTGCTCATTGCCCATGCTTCACATCCATTCAAAAGTACAGGTTCTATGTAGCACTTTAACACTATTTTTCTCGTTTCAATTGATATCTTTTTATTGGTCAGTATGTGTTTCATCTTGCAAAAGGCTACTTTCGCAATGGCAATTCTTGTTCTAATCTCTTCAAGGCATCTCCCATCAGGTGTTATGACTGTTCCGAGATAACTACCGATTCACTTGTGGATTTAAAAAAATGTCGCCTAAAAGTCGACTTCATTGCACCCAGTTTTATCCCATAAGGCTCAGTCTCTACACAGCGAACTGCCAAAAATGCATCGCACAAAGCACAAACTGTAGCTCCAGCGACAACACTCAGGAGTCTAAAAAAAAATGCACTCATTAATTGAAGGACTCTGCTGGGAATCAAACCCACAACCTTCAGAGCCTTAGTCAGATGGCTTGACCACTTCACCACAGAGACTCCCAAATTCAGTGGATTCACAAAGTCCCACCATGTGAGGGACATCAGGATCAATGAAACATGTCATAACGTAATGCTTCTTCTTCTTTGATCAGTCTCTTATGTTCAGAATATTAAAAACAAAGATGAGCTTCCTCCTTGGATCCAGTCACCAGCAGAAGTTTATTGTGGGTGCCCTACTGTTTCATTCACATTTTCATCAACTGGTTTGTGCCCTGAAATTAGCATAAAGAGTGCACATTCACAGTATTTATTTTAAAGTTTGGGGAGATATCTTGTAAAGTGCATTGGTCAGTTTGGGCGGCTTCCACGTGTAGAGATGGGCTTGTAGTTTACAGTTCCCTGAGGAGTCTTAAAAATAGTGGTTTGCTGTAGCTTTCTCATACACTTGTATACACTAATATTATGAACATTCAATAACCATAGTCACATTTTACAGATCTTCCAGAACTTAATGCTTGAATTCAAAGAACTCCACCTTGACGTGGTGGAGGAGCTTGCGTGTCCCATCGACCCCATTTGCTTGCCGATGGATGAAAAACTACATATCGGACAGCATATGGGATAGGGACCAGACTAAGAGAGACACAACCTGCTGCTCTGCAGGTCGACGACTGAGGATAGCAGTCAAAAATTTAAATCAGGTGCACGAAGGCAGAAGTTCTTGGTCCGGACAAAACTCTTAAGGCTCCCCGTCGAAGGCTGTGGTTAAATGCCTCTAACCCTCGGATCTGAGAGCCGGGCCGATACCCACCTACCGAAAAATAGAGGCGTGATACTGAGCAAGCTACATGCTCAGGACTGATACATGTTCGAAGGCTCTCAGCTGGGGGATATGAGAGATTCCCGGATGAGAGGGCCAGGCCGTTTCTCGTTCACTGCTGCACGAAGGTAAGGTGCTGAGCCGGCAGCACATGTAGCCTACCTCGTGAGCGAGTACAAAAAGTCAGAAAAGTGCCCCAGTCGAATGAAATGGTTACGAAAACTGTCTGTATCCAACTCATAGAGAGTGTAGACAAAAGTGGAAGAACGTCTCAATGACGCGAAATGGAACGCACGGCGAGCGAACCTATTGCGTGGTCCGAAGTCAAAAGCAAAAGCTTACCGAGTGGATGTCGCTCGCAGTCTGACCGCTCCTGGTGTGTGCTTGAGCGACCAATGGCAAGCGATATGCCCAACACATGGAAGTGAGGAACTAAAGCAGCCATGAGCAGGACGTGGCAACTCCTCGGGTCAGCCCAGTCTCAGAGTAATATGTGCCGGCTCTGCAATTATGGCCTCCTTGGATAGCGAGGGAATGCCCATGGTCTGCCCCTGCCTTCCCTTGAGGGCCGACCGCGATGTCGTTGATCGTTCTATCTTGACCAGCTGAGATGAGGGCGACATCACAACAGTCTAACGTGCCACGAAACCAGAGGAAGGCTAACCTCATTAAAAAATGCCTGCCGGAAGTCGGAAGTGTCGTCCTACGGGTGGCAAACTAAAAATTGCCACTACACAATTACGTCCAAGTGAAATGTCTTGTCCGAATGTCTCTTGTGCTAGGAACAGCTCTGACTACCTAGTTTCCGAATGCCGCTCTTGTTCGGAACAGCTCTGACTAGGTAGTTTTCCGAATGTCTGTCGTGCCTGGAACAGATCTGACAGGCGCAACAACAAGCACATGTCCGAAAACTCGCTGAGTGGATACCGTCTGCAAACCTGTCTGGTTTGTGTGGGAATGGCCCGGGGCAAACGAAATGACCAATATATTGAAGTGAGGATTTAAAGCAGCCATGAGCAGGATTCCCTCGGTGAGCCCAGCACCAGGGCGCTATGTGACGGCCCTGCAACTATGGAAGCAACCTTGGGTTGCGGAAAATGCTATGGACTGTCCCTGCCTTCCTTTGAGGGATGACCGTTGCCTTCGACCGTTCCAACTTGGCCAGCTGGGTTGTAGATGGTACCACAAAAGTGAGAGTCTCCCAGGAATGCTACCTGGTCAAAAAAGCACGCTGTAGCCGGATGTGTTGGCCTACGGGTTTCGGACCAAGGGCGCTTAACAGACACACCGCAATCACATCTGAAAAAACACTCCGGATGAACGAAAAGAAGAAGAATTCAAAGAAAACAAAATAATTTGAAAGTGCTATACCCAAACTAAGAATACTATGGTAGGACCCCCAAACACTATGAAGCAGTTTGGAAAACTGTAATCTGACAGACACAGAATGGACATATGGGCTACAGGAGCAACCCTACAAGAGATTACCGATGCCTCCAAAGCACTTGCAGGAGCAACAGGACAAGCAACCACACAAAATAGCCTCATATCAGATTGTATACATGAACATGCTACAGAAAATCTCAAATGCCAGTCTTTGCATTGAATGGGTAGACAGCATTCAAAACTCATGCTTCACATCACTCATCTGAATGCACGCACCCAGATACACCAGTGTAAAAGACAATGAATGCATCAATACAAGTGGGAAGAAGCATGCACAGGGTCAATATCGTCAATGCGGTGTGTAGTAGATACTAACTTGCCTCTGTGTTAGCCCAACTGCACGAGAGTGAAGCCCGGCCAAGCATATCGATGCTGTCATTGAGCGAGAGAGAGGAGACTTTACAACCTCTCATGAAAACAGCGAGTTAAGGTACTATGGGATACCTGCTGCATCGGAGGACTGAGCATGCATGGGAATGGTCAATATGCAACGATGTTGATCATCATAACATAACCACTGTGCTTTTACATCTGTCAGTGGTTGTTTTGTTTTGTGAACTGCATGTTCAGAAAATGACGGCGGCCGGTTGCTGAACTAGCTAGTTTTGCATTATGCAGTAATGTGTGATCGAAGCTGCTTTATTTCTAGTGACTGCTGCTTCCAATGATGATGAACTGTAATTTTTGTGGCAGACTTGTGTTGGCATTCTGGCAGTGTTCTTATGCATGTACTTGCCTGTGAATGCTATTGGGTTGTTGATACTGCTGTCTGTTCAACTCTTTACATGGGACAGTGAGGGGCATTTTGTGTGATATTCACTGGCACAGGAATAGTGCATTACGGGGGTGACCCTGCACAGTGAAGCTGGAACCGTGACTAACAACTAACATAACATAACCCTAAAAGACAAATTATGACAGACCAGTAAATACTTCACCATCCTGCACATGACCCATGCTAGAATAGATTTCCAGCAATTGATTACAAAATTTTGTTTTAAATTAACTGATCCCATTCATGCCTTTGTTGGGGATTGAACCCAAACCACTGCCTCTGCTGCTGCCTATTCATCCTGTTAATGGATATTATTCAAGATTAACATGTGCTAGTATGTGATCTTCAAATGAATCTGACAAATGACAGACGAACACTTACCAACACAGTCATCCTGTTTGTTTTCAGACTGACATCTCAGACATGCATCTGCAAACAGAATGATTGAATACAAGTTAGACCTATAATATTTAGTGTCCATATATCTGATAACATATAACATAGACTACAAAACAGTTCAAAATTAACTGCATGTTATTTACAAGATGTTGCAGTCAACCCCAGCATCTTTTGGCTGTTTAGTGATCTTTAGGCAATTTTTACATTCAGTAGTTTGCCATGGCTTTCTGGACGACCAACACTCATACCAATAAACACATCTGCTTCCAAATCGCCTGTGGCTGATTTTAAACCTGGCATGCAGGATTCGGCTCTGTGGCAAAGGAGTTATGAAGTTTGCAATCTCGCATAAGGCGTTCGAAACACAGCTGTGGGCAATTTGGCAGCAGGCAGCCTTGCATTGTTTTCTTTTTTAATGAAATGGTATGGGTGCCGGTCGTTCAGAAAGCAATGGAAAACTACTGAATGTAAACTTGCCCAGGAATCACAAACAGCTAAAAAATGCTGGGGTTGACTGCTACGTCCTGTAATGGATATGAAAGTAAGTAACGTGGGATTGAGAAACTGCATTCACTAACCCTAATCCAATGGTTTTCAGCACAAAACAGAGATAGAACAATTAGTTACCTATCACAGGAATGCAAAAAATACCACGGACAGACAGAAAAACCCATGAAGCTAATGAAAACTGCAAATTGATTAGAGAAATTAGACGTAGACAATCACATTCTTTTGGGCATGTTATGAGAAGAAATAAACTAAAGAACCTGGTGACAACTGGCAAGATTGAGGGGAAAAGAACAAGGAGAAGGCAGAGAAGTAAATACCTGGATGGCTTGACCACATGGCATGGTCGGGACAAGAACACAGAGCTGATTCACGACTTGTGATCATATAAGATGGTGAAACATGACCGCCCAAGCTTACCGGCATGGCACATGATGATGATCACAGGAATGAATCGGCATATAGTTCTACTTCCACAATGCTCTAATGGGCAAGGGACCTAGAGGCACCATAACCACATCAAACATGAACAGAATCAACATCATCAAGTGCCTTGCCGGCTGGTGTGGGCATCAATGCTTCACAAATTGCGATATTCAATTGTCTTAGATCATATCAATTCATCTGTTGACTCACTTTTGTGCCATGACACAAGACTGAAGAATTCTCTCACAATTCCTTCCTCTCTCTTTCCAAAAATCTTTCTGGTTGTCACATGTTTACAGATTATGAAACCAGAGATGGTGGGTATGCTTCCTCCTGATCCTAGGGATATTAACCTCAAATCTAGCCTTCTTGGATAAGGGCAAAGTACCTGGAGTGACTGTGTGCACATTGTATACGTAAATTAATCTCTTGGTACTTGGAAATTGAAAATAGAAAGGCAAATAGGCTGTTGTCTAAAATTCCAATTAGTTAAAACCTACCCACAGAATATTTCTAGCATGTGTCATTCTGGTATATACACATTTGGATTCTTGCAATTTGAGCACATAACATCATCAGTATACGATACACAGATTGATGACTGATTGATTATTCATGACAGAAAAAGAAAACATCATTTAGTGGATTCTATTTGTACACAGTGAGTAACTAGGGTTGTAATTAAGTTGTTAGAAAACAGAACATGTGGCCACTTTCAAGAAGAAAGAGATATCACAATGCAATAGCCAAGTAAATGGGAACATTCTTAAATTGGTGAATCATTTCAGCTATGATGAAGAAGTCGTAACAAGGAACTAAAACTTCAGTTTCAAAGGGTTAAAAATTGGGCACGCAGGCCTGTCTGACATTCTGCGCTTATCTCTCTGCTCTCAAACATTATTTCATTCATACATCACTTCTGAAGCTAATCTTAGACAACAACCACACCAGAAATGATATGCATGGCAAATATGCAATAATACATAATACATGACTCAGTAAAACTAACTTATGACATGGCTGGGCATCACTAGAGTACAGCGTGGTCGAGGAGTTTATTGTGTTTATTACTAGAGTACTGTGTGGTCGAGGAGTTTATTGTGTTTATTACTAAAGTACAGTGTGGCTGAGGAGTTTATTGTTATTGTTACTAGAGTACAGCATGGCCGAGGAGTTTATTGTTATTGTTACTAGAGTACAGCATGGCCGAGGAGTTTATTAAACTTTCTGTGTACAACAGACATGGCTGGGCATTACTAGAGTACAGCGTGGCTGGGGAATTTACTGTGCTCACGCTTACACTTCCTGTGTGCTGATGGCTGGGGAGTGAATTCGCTCCACACCAGTCAACCAACTATGCAGGTTGTTTATTAAATCAATTTTTGGGACAATTTTTACTACAAACCTAAAATGCCTAAATGAAAATGGAGAATAGGAAGATTAAGATACTTATTTTATAACTTCTGTCCTACTAACAGTAGTAAAAATTGTCCATCAGGAGAAAAATGTTAATAATATTATTAATAGGCAACGTGCCACAAACATGCTATAAACCTGTCTTAGTTGCCTTTCTACTAATTCTATCTCAATCTGTATTTTATTTGGCTTTTTCAAAACATCGTTCTGAATTTTAAGAGATTTAATTCCCAAAAATGAATATCTAAAATTAAAGTTCATGTAGAGAAGACTAACGCGAAATAACGTTTGGTGGTATTTTATTTTCAGCTGTACTGTACTACCGTGGGTGTTTATTAATGTATTATTATGATTATTTTATAAATAAAATAAACTAACAGTAACCATGATACATTTAATTATTAATTATAAACAATTTCTAAATTAAATAAATACGCTGATTCATAGTATTTAGTAAATAATAAGTAACTTACCCATGACTTGGACTCTACATATTGCACATGTATCGCACTCTACATCCCAGCTCCACATGGCTACAAGATTCCATTTCTTGAGTGTAAACATTTTGTCTGGTTTAGCTACTCCTTCTTTGTCGTTCTGATCTGTTTCCATCTTTCTGGACATCGTCTTTATGTAGTTTCGTTATTTCTGGCTATTTCCGGGTTGTAATTTTTATCTGAAAACTTAAATGGTCGGAGCAGAGAAGAAACGGATCTATCCAATCCAATAAAAGTTACGTTAGTTTAAATATTGAGCACAACCCACTACTGGCAACGCTGATCGTATTCTGGTATGAACCTAAGGCCTATCGTTTGAGCTCGTCAGTAGTGCATATCCCTGACCGGATCCGGAAACAAGCCCCTGATCACTGGGGTGTGAAGCGGGTGTGTAACCACGCGGCACACGCTGGAATAAACACGCATGTATTGTTTGGCGCTCATAGAAGTATGAAGAAAATTAGTGAACTGCGGTAAAGCTGTGGAACAATATAAAATACGACAAAGTAATGTAGCTTTACAGAACAGAATTACGAACAATATAAGGACGTTGCGTCGACTAGCCTTCAACAGCAAACAAATACATACGCAAAACAAACATATAATCACGGAGAAGACCCTCCCAGTGACTACAATAAAGTATTAGACCGGGGTGAGAAGAATAAAAAGATGACAACAATTAGAGTAATAAAGAGTAAATGAAAATTTGAAATAAACAAAAAAACTATTTTGCTACTTATATCAGAATCCCAGGCTGTGATACTGATGAATATCACAGCCTGGAACTCTGAGATAAGTAGCACATTTCTTTTTTCTTCAAATTTTCATTTTCTTTTCATTCATCTTTTCCAGTGCGTCTTCTAGTCTCTAATTCTTTCTTTCATTTATGTGGTAAATTTCACGTTGACCACATTTACTTCCCATAACATTTCCTGGCATTTAAGTTAGAGTGGGGAAAAACAAACAAACAAAGCTATTATTGTACCGTCATCAAATACCTTCCCAAATAACGCCGACTTCATGCTTTCCACAGATCTCGGTTCTTGGTGTTCTGTAAGTAAAATACATGGTGTATTTTTAATGAATGTGCAGTGTTTTAAAATATTGCCGGTCCAAGTTTTGTATGTACCTATTATGTTGCATGCTTTACAGAGGGTGAATACAAAACTTGGACCGGCAATATTTTCAAACGCTGCACAGTCATTAAAACTACACCCTATACTTGTTACACGCCTTAGGCGTACTGGGCTAGACCGGTATATCTATAGACCAATGGTCACTCGATGTTATGGTCAGTATCTCACCGGCCGCCTTTACTTCTAAAGACATTTTCTGGTGCCAATTTTAGGCTGGGTCAACCTGGGAGACCAGGTCTATTTTAAAAATCATCCTCGACGCGGATTCGAACAAATGGTTTTTAATTTCTGTCATCACATCATCATCTGTCAGCAGTGAATCTAAACATTCAACACTGCTCACTTTGTGTAATGTTCTTCCATTGATAAATATATCAGTCTAAGATAATTGTTTTATTGGTTGTTGCAGGCAAGAGTCGAATGCGAGGAAGGGCCAAGATGAGGTAGGGAAGAGTATAATTGGGTAGACAACTTAACAATCCGAGATCGAGTAAGAAATGCTATTAATATTATCAGACTGACTGTGGGATCAACACCTTGTGCCAGTTTTTATTAAAAGGCAGAAGATCAAGTGGTTTGACCATGTCGTTAAAATGCAACACCATCAACTACCGTCACTGGGCTTACATCAAAGATCATCTGCGACGAGACCATGGATTGACGACATCAAAGACATTGTACAATCACACGGAATGATACCATTCAGTGCCGCACATCGCTGGAGCGCAGATTATTCTTCCCCACGACGCTTGACGGCAGAAGTAGAAGATGATGATGATGAACATAAATGGGACGCAGATGTGTTTCCAAGGCACCAGGGCCAGGCTCTATACTGGCCAAGACCTACTAACAAGTTCTAGTCGTGCGTCCTGGGCAACAGGTCCCTTCGGGGTCTCGGCTAACGTAGTAGGATCGCTGATTCTTCCGAAGTCGAAGAGTATCTGCCTGTACGGCGAGGGACTATCAGTCTGCACACCAATAAGCCAGACATGGGACAACGGATACTCACGCAAACCTCAGTCCGGTATGACATCACACTGATGTTGAACAACAGGGTGTCTTCATCCGACAGGATGACTTCACGCTGGAGTTCACAGCGAACGCAAGCAAGCATGAACATAAATAAATGGACGAATCTGCTAGAGTGCACAATCAAACCTATAAAAAGAACATATTTGGAAATTCAGTCCAGTCAACATTGTTGCCACGACAAATCAAAATGGTGATGCGTCGAAGTACACATGTTCCTTGAGAACAGGAGAGGGGAAACTTGTATTTTCTTATAAGTGCTGTTTTGATGATGTATAATTGATTCAGTACCAACCACAAAGTAGGTGTGGACCAAACATGGTACACAATAAAAGAAACAAACTATTATAATGTAAATGTTATTCGCGGGCTATACAAACATTTAGCTTCAAAATAGGCCTGATATATTTGGTCAAACATTTAATTAACTCACTCCTAATGTGATGGCTGAAACTGCTTCTATATCACCATCATCATCATCATCATCATCATCATCATCATCATCATCATCATCATCATCATCATCATCATCATCATCATCATCATCATCATCATCATCATCATCATCATCATCATCGTATTCTTCCACGAGTGCCGTCAATCGTCTTGGGGAGGCAGAGAAGTAAATATCGGGGTGGCTTGGCCATGTGGCATGGTCGTGACAAGAACACGGAGCTCATCCACGACTCTGGTGATCGTGTGAGATGACGAAACATAACCGTCAACGCTTATCAGTATGGCACACGAAGATGATGTCGTGGGGAGGAATAGCTGACACTCCAGCGTTCTATGGGTGACACTGGGAAGTATCATTCCTAGTGATTGTACAATGTCTTTGATTGACGTGTGATTCAGATTAGTTGGTACTGAAGGTGTTGATACTCACACACAACTGCTTTCCCAGGTTTGCGTCTAGCAGTATGAAACTTATAAGACTCTGCGATGTTAAGTTTTGAAAAGAACTGCTGGCAGCAGTAGGTTGTTTCGATCACAGATGTATATTTCAATGCATGCCTCTTCAGAGTTGGAAATGCATCATTGTTAATGTAAGATTTATAATAGAACTCGAGTGGAGATCAGCACGACCGAATGAATAAGAGCAATCGTTCTTAAACTTCCGGTGTGCTGATGCCGAGGTAACTCGTTCAATCCCTTTACCGATCAGTTCTACTAAAGTATTGACTTCTCGTCCTTGAATTGGGGATATAAATTACAAGTACCACTGAAGTCGGAGTGGGATCGCCTGACGGGAAAGAAAATTCACTCGTAAAAAGCCGTCCTGTGCACTAGAAGTAGTAGCACGTGTATTGACTACGCTTAAGTTCAAAGCAAGCGAATGTTAAAAATATAACTCAAAATGGCGGGACTAGGCAAATATTTGTCTCGTGGACCGGGCCTTCTTCGCTCCTGCTTTTGAAAGAGAAGAAATTAGTGCGCGGTCAATGAGGCACTGTTTAGCACCTAAGTTGACCAAACATTACAGGAAGATGATATTCTAATGATTCTAATAACACATCAGGCTGACATGACACGGACATCTCGTTGAATAAAGACTAATCCATTGTCAACCACAGAGTAGGATATGACACCTAAAGGGAAGAAGTAGAAAACACAGGCTAAGGGATTCACTCAAAGATCGTCATCACCAGGTTAGTTTGTCCGAAGAACAGTGTTGAAGTCGCCTGACAGATCTGACTCTGGACATATAAATAAGTCTGACTCTGTGGTCACTCTGGTCATACAAGTCTAACTCTGGTCGTACAAGTCTGACGCTGGTTGTACAAGTCTGACTCTGGTCGTACAAATATGCCTGACCCTGATCATACAAGTTTAACCCTAGTCGTACAAGTGTCTGACTCTGGTCGTACAAGTCTAATGTGGTCGTACAAGTCTGACTCTGGTCGTACAAGTCTGACTCTGGTCATACTAGTAACCCTGACTCTGGTCGTTCAAGTAAGTCTGACTCTGGTTGTACAAGTCTGAGTCTGGTCGTACAAGTAAGTCTGACTCTGGTTGTACAAGTCTGAGTCTGGTCGTACAAGTAAGTCTGACTCTGGTCGCAGAATTCTGACTATGGTCGTAAAAGTAAGTCTGACCTTTGTCCTACAAGGCTGACTCTGGTTGTACAAGTCTGACCCTGGTCGCACAAGCCTGTCATGCATATCTCTCCACTGTCCCTTATCTCGACAATTCTCTTCAGCTCTGCTAAGCCTGTATCCCATGTGCACCCTGCTGTGATATATTGTCTTCTTGGGCGGCATCCCTTGCTCGTGGATTGTCCAATCTAGTATTTTTATAAACTGATTCAGTGACGAAGGATAATATTTCTAAAAATGTGACCTCCCATTTGGACAGAAGAACGATATATTGCAATACTAGTGTCATCGTATTAACTGTTTTGTTTCGGTGGTATCTTCCACAATTTCAATGATCAGTGAACGGACATTTACATTAAAATACTTGTTCATTTGATTATGCACCATGTTTGGTCCACACCAACGTTTTATTTGGCACTGAATCAGTTAACAAGTCTACAGAGCCTCATATTTTATGCAAGCCAAGTTGGCGCTTCTTGTTCACAAGCATTGATTGCCGCTCATACAAGTAAAAGAAATAAATAGAGATCAAAAGACACATTGTGATTTCTTGGCAAGCTTACGTTCAGTAGTTTGCCATTCCTTTGTGAACGACCGGCACTATACCATTGTATGAAAACCAATGCAAGGCGGTCTGCTTCCAAATCGCCGGCATCTGTGTATCGCATGCTGTATGCAGGATTACGAATAGCGCCCGTAACCTCTCCGCCTACACAGCATAGTATAGGTTAAGTGAAATCGTACATAAATAATAAGACATTTTCAGAAGGATATGGGAAGGTCCTCTCTCCAGCGCTTTGACGAAGGAGTTATACACGCAGTTCGTAATCCCGCATACCGCGTTCAAAGCAAATATGCGGGAGATTTGGCAGCAGACTGCACTGTGTTGGGTTTTATAAAATGGAATGTGTGCCGGCCTTTCAGAAAGCAATGGCAGACGACTGAACGTAAACTTGCCCAAACAAATCACAAACAAAACATGATGGAGTTGACTGCGACGTCCTGTGAAGGATATGCACCTAACTTTTTGTTTTTAAAAACTGACCTCGTGGGCAAACGGATAACTTATGGTCTTATGTTCATTTGGTTATCCTCATGCACACATACAGTTTTAGTGTACGCAAGCACAGCCCGCAAGATATGTATGTACGAGGATAAGTTAATAAGTAAGTCACAAATGGCTGTAGAAAAATAACTACACATGATAACAACTTGAAACCAGTTTATTTTTATACATACATTGTCCCTTTATTTCTCAACATAATTTCCACCAACATTGATGCACTTATCCCACCATTTTATCAGTCATCCTACACTGCGTGCTTTGTTTTTATTTACTGACCATCCTACAGAACTGTGTGACTTACTTAATGACTCGCCCTCGTAACTTTTTCTACGCAACTATGCACCGCTTTACGGGACAACCATTTGTCAGCATAAACACCGACAGCTCACCTTGGCGGGAGACATTTCGCGAATGACGCCGAAGTTGAATGTGACGTGAAAACGTAGTTTAGAAAACAGAGCACGCAGTTCTATGCAGCCGGCTTGGGAGGACTGATAAAACAATGGGATAAGTGCATCAATCCATCCATCCATCCATCATGTGCCATGCCGGTAAGCGTGGGCGGTCATGTTTTGCCATCTCACTCGATCACCAGAGTCGTGGATCAGCTCTGTGTTTCAATGTTGGTGGAAATTATGTTGAAAAATAAAGGGACAGTGTATGTATAAAAATAAACTGGTTTCAAATTGTTATCATATTTAGTTATTTTTCTGCAGCCATTTGTGACTTATGTATTAACTTACCCTCGTATTGTTTTGCGTATCCTTTTACAGGACTTAGCTGTCAATAGCAGCATCTTTCAGCTGTCTGTTGATCTCTTGGCAAGATTACGCTCAGTAGTTTGCCATTGCTTTCTGAGCGGCCGGCTCAGTATCCGCAAGTCACGAGCGGGGGTCGAACCACCTCAGTTCTCGCTCCGCTGCGAGACTCTGCGTGATAAACGGGATTACAGAGAGAAAGTGTTGTAACCCCACAGCCAGAGAGACCGGCACCCTCGTATTAGGTGACACAAATACACACATACACATGCGCTAACTCGCCCATTGTAAATTACAAGGGAAGTAATGCAGATATGAAACCTTAAAACTCCAAAGTATCAGAGTTGTCTAATCTTCTTAACTTATTAAATTGTTTTATAAATTTATGAATACACTAACAAAGCCGAGCATAGAATCGGTAATATTTACCAGAACAAACAATCACCAGGAAAACAATGGACGTTGTGGCTAAAGCATTCATCAGCACACAAAGAAGAAACATACAGCTGGATATAAATCTATGAGGAGGTGTCATTGGAAAGCTACGGCTTCTGTCTCTACCTCAGAAGTTCCTGGTTCAAATCTATCGTCATTATCATCATCATAATCATGTGCCCGTGACTCTGAGTAATGTATCCCATTACCATCATCATAAAGTGCCTTGCCAACTGTTGTAGGCATTTATGTCGCTCCACAGATCTCGGTCCATGTTTTTCTGGATCAACTCTACTACATACCACCGCCCCAATCCATCCAGCGGCATTAAAAAAACATATTTCAGTTGGTATTTAAAGTCGCCACTATGTTTTCCAATGCCTATCTTATCATTACATGGACCAACGAAAGCTGCTTGTCTCTTTCTTATAGCTGTACATAATGTTCTACTTTCTTTAGCCTATTCCGGACAATCGTTGTTTGTTACCGTTGGCAGTCGAAGGTATTCTCAACATTTGTCCGAGGAACCACATCAGGGATCCCCTCATAGGACCGGCCAGTGTTATAACAACCATTGAGCTTCTAATGTCTAATCACATTACACACCCTCTGGTCCATTGCGAAGTCAGATCGGACAGAAGCTCTTCTCGGCAACTGTGGGAAACAGGAGGTCCCGTGTGCAACTTGGAGACGTTAGTTAGCTAGTTAGTTGCGGTTCCAACTTCACGGCGACGGATCGTTCCCATTATGCTCCGTTCCTGTGCCAGTGAATATCACACGAAATGTTGCTCACTGCCCCATGTGAAAAGTTGAATCGATAGTTGTCTCGACAAGCCAACAACCCGCTCAGGTACATTGTGTATAATGCCGCCGCAGAATGCCAACACAAAAGTCCTCCACGGAAAGTACAGTTCATCGTAGATGGAATCGGCAGTCACTAGAAAACCAGCAGCCACACATTACTGCATTAAAAATCGACAGGATCGACTTTATTGCCCCGGAATTGATCCCACATGGCTCGGTTCCTTTCGGCAGGGCGGCCCGCTGAAAGCATCGCACAAAGCACGAACACTTTAGCTCCAGCGACGACCTCCAGAAGTCTCTGAGAAAATGCACTCGTGAATCGAAAAAGAAATCCAGTCATTTCCAAGCGACAGGCCGACCGCCATCGTTCCGAACATGCAGTTCACGCTACAACAACAGCTGACAGATGTAAAACATTCCAAACGAAATTCACAACTCACAATGTCGCGCCACGCACTCACCTCAGTATTAGGGCGACGGAACCATGCACTACCAGTCCAACATGATGAAAATACGACTGCAAACCGTAGCCACAAGCATAAACACGCCAAAGGCTTAAGGGTTCAAATGCCTATCCGCCATGTTTCGGACCGGATGTCGCCACTTGCAGACGTTGAACACTACACGGCAGTCGGAAATCTCAAATGGTATACTGCTGTTCAGACAAAATTGTTAGGAAATTAAACGCACACAGGGTATATGGTGCTCATTATCATAAATTTAATCTGTTAAGAGAAGCGGAAGTAAATTTTACACTAATGAATGCCAAAGATCGGACACGGACTCAGTGATGCTGTAAGAAAGAAGAATGAAGAAGATAATAAACTACAAACAACGTTTAAAAAAAAAATAACATGATAAGAAAAAATCCAAAGATATACATAATTATAAAACAGATTAACTTATTGAAATACATATTCTTTCTCTTATTTTTCCTTCCTTGTTGAGGTAGGACTTCACCACATGAGGTTATGTTCCTCCAAAGGTCAGTATGTCCAATTTCGGCATGCATTTGTGTTAGGTTTACTGTTTTTGGATAGATTCCATCCAAGATATCGGGCTATATGTACCCGTGGTTAGGTTCATTTCTTGTAGACAGAATCCATCCAAAGTAACGGGCTCTATGTATCCATGGGTAGGTTCACTTCTTGTAGACAGAATCCATACAAAGTAACGGGCTCTATGTACCCATGGGTAGGTTCACTTCTTGTAGACAGAATCCATCCAATGTAACGGGGCTCTATGTACCCATGGGTAGGTTCACTTCTTTCAGATAGAATCCATCTAAGGTAACGGGGCTCTATGTACCCATGGGTAGGTTCACTTCTTTCAGATAGAATCCATCCAAGGTAACGGGCTATATCTACCCGTGGGAAGGTTCCATTCTTTTAGATAGAATCCATCCAAGGTAACGGGCTATATCTACCCGTGGGTAGGTTCACTTCTTGTAGACAGAATCCATCCAAGGTAACGGGGCTCTATGTACCCATGGGTAGGTTCACTTCTTTCAGATAGAATCCATCCAAGATAACGGGGCTCTATGTACCCATGGGTAGGTTCACTTCTTTCAGATAGAATCCATCCAAGGTAACGGGCTATATCTACCCGTGGGTAGGTTCAATTCTTTTAGATAGAATCCATCAAAGGTAACGGGCTCTATGTACCCATGGATAGGTTCACCTCTTGTAGATAGAACCCACCCAAGGTAACGGGCTATATGTACCCATGGGTAGGTTCACTTCTTTCAGATAGAATCCATCCAAGGTAACGGGCTATATCTACCCGTGGGTAGGTTCAATTCTTTTAGATAGAATCCATCAAAGGTAACGGGCTCTATGTACCCATGGATAGGTTCACCTCTTGTAGATAGAACCCACCCAAGGTAACGGGCTATATGTACCCATGGGTAGGTTCACTTCTTTCAGATAGAACCCACCCAAGGTAACGGGCTATATGTACCCATGGGTAGGTTCACTTCTTTTAGATAGAATCCATCCAAGGTAACGGGCTATATCTACCCGTGGGTAGGTTCACTTCTTTCAGATAGAATCCATCCAAGGTAACGGGCTATATCTACCCGTGGGTAGGTTCACTTCTTTCAGATAGAATCCATCCAAGGTAACGGGCTATATCTACCCGTGGGTAGATTCACTTCTTTCAGATAGAATCCATCCAAGGTAACGAGCTATATCTACCCGTGGGTAGGTTCAATTCTTTTAGATAGAATCCATCCAAGGTAACGAGCTATATCTACCCGTGGGTAGGTTCACTTCTTTCAGATAGAATCCATCCAAGGTAACGGGCTATATCAACCCGTGGGTAGGTTCACTTCTTTTAGATAGAATCCATCCAAGGTAACGAGCTATATCTACCCGTGGGTAGGTTCACTTCTTTCAGATAGAATCCATCCAAGGTAACGAGCTATATCTACCCGTGGGTAGGTTCACTTCTTTCAGATAGAATCCATCCAAGGTAACGGGCTATATCTACCCGTGGGTAGGTTCAATTCTTTTAGATAGAATCCATCCAAGGTAAGGTAACGGGCTATATCTGCCCATGGGTAGGTTAAATTCTTTTAGGTAGAATCCATCCAAGGTAACGAGCTATATCTACCCGTGGGTAGGTTCACTTCTTTCAGATAGAATCCATCCAAGGTAACGGGCTATATCTACCCGTGGGTAGGTTCACTTCTTTCAGATAGAATCCATCCAAGGTAACGGACTATATCAACCCGTGGGTAGGTTCACTTTGCCTATCAAATTTTTCCAGGACAGCGGGTTATGGCATACTCTTTGAGATTTCCAACTGCCGTGCCATAATAATTTTAACGTGCTCAGCTTGCGCACGGGACCTCCTCTTTTTCACTCTTTTCTGAGAAGGCTGGGTAGACTCTCTCACTACCCAAGAGATCAGGGGGACGTGTGATATCATTAGACACCAATCGTTCTAGGAAAACTTTATAGCGTTATGCAA
Organism: Cepaea hortensis; assembly: GCA_963921405.1. Taxonomy (NCBI): domain Eukaryota; kingdom Metazoa; phylum Mollusca; class Gastropoda; order Stylommatophora; family Helicidae; genus Cepaea; species Cepaea hortensis. The sequence goes on from OY992888.1 coordinate 33,388,132, forward strand.
GGATGAAACCTGGCACTTTCTGATCCGGAGGTGAACACCAAAACTTCTCAGCCACTGCTCTTTCGTATTAAAACATATACGACGCTAACATATATCCAAAATGCAGTTATTCACCAAGGCTGGTGAAATATCATACAGATTATTATCGTGTAAAGAAGAATATTACACACTAAATGATCATCTTTATCATCATGTGCCTCGCCGATAAGCGTGGACATTCATGTTTCGCCATCTCACACAATCACCATAGTCGTGGATGAGCTCAGTGTTCTTGTCTCGACCATGCCACATGGCAAAGCCATCCAGGTATTTACTTCTATACCTTCCCCCTTAATCTTGCCAGTTGTCACCAAGTTCTCCAGTGAATTTCTTCTCATAACGTGCCCAATACATCTAAATCGTAGGTAAAGAACAAGCCAGGGACACATTTTCACACCCTGAGGTTAATCCGTGTATGGTGCTGACCATATTTTAGGTCCGTCGTCATGCGATGGGCTATGCGGTCAATATCACTGAAGTTCTAGAAAGAGCATCCATGCCCAGTATCTACACTCTACTAATGAAGAATCAGAAGTGGTCAAGCCGTTTAACTCGGGCTCCGAAGGTTGTGGTTTCGATTCCGTGCCGCGTCCTTCGGTTCACGAATTAAATTTTTCGGAGACTCCTGTGGGTCGTCGAAGAGCTACGGAGTTCGTGCTTTATGCGACGCTTTCCGAGCTGCGGAAAGAGACCGAGCCATATGGGATAAAACCCGGTGCAATGAAGTCGACCCTGTCGATTTTTAAGCGACTTTTTTTAAGAATCAGATTCGCTGGGCTGGTCACTTAACTCGTATGTCAGATCACAGGCTCCCTAAACGAATTTCTTTTTTTAAAGCGAGCTGCGTTGTGGTAAACGCTCCAAAGGCGGCCAGAAGGAACGCTTTAAAGACACTGAAAATCTAACTGAAAGCTTTTGGAATTCATCTTGACACATGGGAGACTGCTGCCAAAGACCGTAATTCGTGGCGTGCATCTTTACACAAGGATGCAGTCACGTGTGAAGCAACCAGGACTGCAAGGGCTGTGAAAATATGGCAGGATGGAATAACCACTGCAACAGATCCCCCTCCTGGAACGTCAAGCATTCTTTATCCACATTGTCAAAGAACATTTCGAGCCAAAATAGGCCTTATCAGCCATCTTAGAACTCACGGCTCCATACTTTCAACCCCACTGGATAAAATTAATGATCATCATCATTCTTGATGGACAAACAACACATTTCCCATACATTTTCCTGGTACACATTTTAAGGCTTCGTCGACCTGGCAGGACGGGCCAATGAAAATCCCCACCTGGAACGAATTCGAACACGTGATCACCGGACCAAGAGCGAGCTTGAAAGCCACAGAGTAACCTATGTTCCCGAACAAAATAATTAACATAAATGTACAAGGCCCGCTTACACACCATTATGTGTATTGGGTTTGTGGTGCTAGCTCAATATTCTTGTAGACCAATCGGCACTGTGTGGGCCATGTGGTCAATATCACGACACATTCCGGCTAGGAAGTTCCACGATATTTCCTGGTACTCAAGGAGTCTCCGTGGCGAAGTGGTTGTGGTTTCGATTTTCTCGGAGACTCCTGGGGAGTCGTCGCTGGAGCTAAGGAGTTCGTGCTTTGTGCTATGCTTTCGGCAGGCCGCCCGCGGAAAGAGACCGATCCATATGGGATAACACTCGGTGTAATGAAGTCCATAATCTTGCCTTATAATCTCTTTGTTTTTAAAAATTAATTTTCTGGCACCCATTTTAGGCACCATCGACCATGGAGATAGACCCTAATTTAAAATAAATAAATAAATAAATAAATAAATAAATAAAGACCTCTATGGCGATTCATACTACCGGGATATAATCAAAGATGGTATGCACCATTACCGAACATATTGGACGGTAAAGCTGATAAAATAAGACTCCAGTTCTAGTTTCAGGAGTAGGAAATCAGAATTCGGATCGCCATGACAACTGTAGGGGTAGATGCTTTCAAGCCTCCACGAGTGGATGCCCTGTGGTTCAACAGTTACAACAACCACTACCCGGAATTCAAGCAGAAGCAGCTGTGTGATTACTATCATTGTTACACTACTCGACCGGCTCCGGTATTCAGGAGGTCCAGCGTGGAAAGGATGAGGCAGTGAGTATGTTTGTAAATAGTTCCTACATGCTTCTGCTTTCCTCCATTGTGTTCTTTAGTTCACTCATCCGAGCTGAATTGTCTGCCTGCTGCCTGCCTGCCTGCCTGTCTGTCTGCCTGCCTGCCTGTCTGTCTGCCAGTCTGTCTGTCTGCCAGTCTGTCTGTCTGCCAGTCTGTCTGTCTGTCTGTCTGTCTGTCTGTCTGTCTGTCTGCACGTCTCTCTCTCTCTCTCTCTCTCTCTCTCTCTCTCTCTCTCTCTCTCTCTCTCTCTCTCTCTCTGCCTGCCTGACTTTCTCTCTCTCTCTCTTTCTCTCTGTCTGTCGTCCTGTTTATAAATCTGTCTTTCTCTGGAACTGTCTGTCTATCTCTCTGTCTACCTCTCTCTGTCTGCCTCTGTCTGCCTCTGTCTGTCTGTCTGTCTGTCTGTCTGTCTGTCTGTCTGTCTGTCCGAACATACCGTTGAAATCAAGGCAAAGTGATCTGCCCCTACATCACTTGCAGCTAGTCTCGAACCAAAGCCTCACGGCGTGTCGGGTTAGTGTGGAAATGCGTTCACTAACCTCAAAGCCACACACCACGTCAACAACTGTGACATGTGGTTACTATAATACCTGGGTGAGGAAGAACATGCCAATTATTGCTCATTATTATATCATAATTAGCTGGCACGGCAGCGAACGGGTTACTAAGGCAGTTCGTAATCCCGCATACCGCGTTCGAACACAGTTGCGGGCGATTTGGTAGCAGACCGCCTTGCGTTGCTTTACATACAATGGTATGAGTTCTGGTAGTTCAGAAAGCAATGGAAAACTACTGAGCCTAAACTGGCAAAGAAATCACAAAAAGCCAAAAATGCTTGACTTGACTGTGACGTCCTGTAAAGCATATGCAACTAACTAACTAGTTCATCGCAGCTACATAGAGCACATGCATTAGATTAGAACACATCGACTTTCAGGAGAAACGCTTAAAAAAAAACACACACCCAGGTTATTGTATGTAAATGTTAGAAAGTCATTTAGAAAACTTTACAGGTAACCAGTTATTATTACCACCAGAAAATATACATATATATGCCAGTTCATACGCTTGAAAGAACACGCCTAATGAATAATACCGTTAAGAAAATTGTTTCAACACGTTATGAATTTTCTAAATAAATACGCACATGTGCGAGATGGCATCCAGATAGTTGAACATGCTCGTCATTACCAAGGGCTAATAATATATACTAGACCGCCGCTGTGGCTTAGGGGATAGTGTAGCTAATTTTCACAATTCCTCGACACACTGAGTCAAGGGTTCGAAATCAGCCGCGGCATGAAACGTCGACCTTTCAGAAATCAATGGCAAGCTACTGAACAAACCTTGTCTAGTAAATCACAAACAGCGAATACATTCTGGGGTTGTTTGTAACGTCCTGTAAAGGACATCTAACTAACTTAACTACATACTAAAGCTTCAATTTAATTTATGCAGATAGTTTACAGTATAAAAAGTTAGTTGCATATCCTTTATAAAACGTCGCAGTCAACCTCAGAATTTGTTGGCTGGCTGTGATCTCTTGGCAAATTTACGTTTCGTAGTTTGCCATTGCTTTTCGAACGACCGGCACCCATACCATTTTATTTAAAAAAACAACACAAGGCGGTCTGCTGCCAAATCGCCCGCAGATGTGTTTCGACCGCGGTATGCGGGATTACGAACTGCGTCCGTAACCTCTTCGCCATGGAGTATAAGGGTATTTTAAAACTAATTGGGGTGGTAAATTCAGACAAAAGAGGCTAGTGAAATATTTTGGCCACGTTAAAAGACATAACACTTTCATAAAAACCACACTGGAAGGCAAGGTTGAGGGCAAGCGAACAAGAGGTAGACAACGATACACGTGAGAAGATATCATCAAGAGATGGACGAACATCATCAGTCTGACAGAATGTAAAGTCAAGGCGAGAGACATACAGTGCTGGAGATCCATTGCAGCCAACCTTTATTATGGAGACGGTACCTGATTGATTGATAGAAATTTAGACATTTATATCATACTGTATTGATGTATGTCACTTTCTATCCAGTAAGCAACGAAACAAATAATTAGTGGCTCTTGTTTTCTATTTCTCATGTGACGCATATGACAAACGTCACCGCCAGGGAGTGTTTGTGTTACAAGGACATGATAGCAGGCCCTCCAGAGAGAATTCTGAAAGAAGCTGAAATCTTTGCCTGGCTGCAGTCTAACTGCGATGGATCAGGTAGAAAAATGTCTACGAATACTCGACGTCTTCAACGTAAAAATATGTCTATTGTATTGATTGGCATTCAGAGAAGAGAATTGTTAATTGTTGTTACTCGACGTCCTCAACGTAACAATATGTCTAAATGTATTGACTGATTTCAGAGAAGAGAATTGTTAAATTTTGTTGTTGTTGCTAGTTTTGATTTTTGCTAAAATATCACTTTCTATGTATACTGCTTGAGTTGAGTTGGGTCAAGAATCGATGTGCTCCATCCTCACCTTTAACAGCCAGCGAAGATTTCCAATACTAGTGGTACCAGTGGCGGTCTGATTATGTGTCCGTCTGACCTTTACTCAGAGTCCTGAATGTCGATCAGATTCTCTTGTCACTCCCTGCAGCACCATTCTCTCCAGACCGTGATGGTCTACCTGTTCTTCCGCACTATGCACTCGATTCTAAAGGGCACCGACCACGTCTGCTTTATCATGCACCAATACCCCACCAGATGGTGTAGAGTGTAGCCCCAGCCAATCTGTCCGCCTCCTCGTTTCCCACCACAACCTCATGTCCTGGAAGAGGGGGTGGGGGGATCCAACATATGCTTTCTTTGTTTGATTGTTGAATTGAAGCCTGCCACTCTGTCTGAAGCATGCTGTCCTTCACCTTTCTCATCATATTGGGTGAGTCCATTGCAATCACGACATGCTTGTACATTGATATGTTTACGGAATCTATGGGTGTGAATTAATACGTCTATAGAATCTTCTTGTGTGTATTAATACGTTCATGGAGTATATTTATAAGAATCATCGCTGGAGGAACGGAGTGCCAGCTATGTGCTTTAAATCTTTGCACACAAACACCTTTGTATGTGCTCTAGTCTATTTTCATAGATCATAGAAGAAATGTCTGCACTGTAAACGAACTCCGCAGCACTGGTGTGGTTCAAAATGTATATGTACAAGGATTACACATGCTGTAAATAATGTGTATATACCAGGATTACACATGCTGTAAATAATGCGTATATACCAGGATTACACGCACTATACATAATGTATTCGTGTGTAGGTTTTCTGATATGAAATATAGCCTGGGTATCATCCTAGTCGGTTTCTTCTTTTCGATCTTCAACAGCCGATGGATTTTGTTTAGAAAGCAACAAGATCAACCAGTGGCTAGAGCGTTCCACGTGTGGCCATTGAGCAAAAGAATAAAAGAAAGAAGAGAGATTTTGAATTTCTCACCTTAAACTAAAAGGGGCCGTTTGCAAACTGCACGAAATCGCAAACGGGTCCCCCTTTAGTTTTTCACTTCGGGAGTCTCCGTGGCGAAGTGGTCAAGCCGTTTGACTCGGGTTCCGAAGGTTGTGGGTTCGATTCCGGGCTGCGTCCTTCGGTTCAAGAGTGAAATTTTTCGGAGACTCCCGTGGGTCGTCGCTAGAGCTACAGAGTTCGTGCTTTGTGCGACGCTTTCCACGCTGCGGAAAGAGACCGAGCCGTATGGGATAAAACCCGGTGCAATGAAGTCGACCCTGTTGACTTTTAAGCGACTTTTTTCCACCTTGTCAGAGGAGGCTAGCTAGACGTCTAATGCACAACCCTTTAAGAATCCGTACCGACCACATCTTCAATAAGGTCTGCAAGAGTTGCAAGCGGCAGCTGTTACCATAAAGTAGTTCTGTCCCCTGAATGAAGATAACAAGACAATGTCACATGTTAAAAAATTTAGTTGCATATCCTTTGCAGGACGTTGGCAGTTGTCCAGCATTTTTCGCTGTTGTTGATGTTTTAGCAAGTTTACGTCCAGTAGTTTGCTATTGATTTCTGAACGACCGGCACCCATACCATTTCGTAAAAAACCTGCGCAACGCGGTCTGCTGCCAAATCGCGCGTAAATTTGTTTCGAACCCGGGTATACGGGATCACGAACCGCGTCCGTAACTCCTTCACCACGATGACCGGAAATGTCATATGTACACACCACAAAATCAGTTATAAAATCACGAAAACCAGCGCATGACGTCTACCACCTTATGGACAGATCAGAACAAGTCATTATTCTGCGCTTTAGAACAAAACATCATAGATTACGCAACCACATGTATACACAATTCAAGTTTGGCCAGTGCCGCTCTGTACCCATGTGAATTGGCGCCGTAGACAGCAGATCACATTCTCCAAGAATGCCCAAAATACAACATATCTAGGCAAATCTTCTGGCCTGGAGAAACAACAGTGAAAGAAGGACTTAATGGACCACTGAGTGAACTAAAAAAAAGTCAGTTAAATTCATACAAAAGCCAGCGTTGCAGTTATAGACAAATTTCAAGCCAACGAAAGAAGATGGAGAATGTACACACAGAAGCCATAGACATGTAATGGTTAGTGCGCGTGTGTACATGATGGTCCTGTGTTCGATAATAAGTACCGACAGGGATGCGTCTTTTCCAGCCAGCACAAATCTAGGGCCAGTCCAACATAATGAAGTGGATAAATAGGATCTGGATAAGATAAAGACTTGGCATAATGCTGAATATATCAGTCATCATATAGTGATCAGTCAGGGAAAATATGGGTTTCTTGTTAATTGTTGGATGGATGATACAACACGCTGTGACAGAATTTGATTATTTACACTTGTTAAATGACCTACTGCAGCCTTTTCCGAAAGCAATGCAAATTACAAAACGTAGCGAATCATTATCTTTATGTGCTATGCCGGTAAGCCTGGGCGGTCATGTTTCGTCGTTTTACACGATCACCAGAGTCGTGGATCAGCTCTGTGTTCTTGTCTCGGCCATGCCATGTGGTCAAGCCATCCAGATATTTACTTCTCTGCCATTCCCTTGTTCTTTTCCCCTCAATATTTCCAGCTATCACCAACGTCTCCAGTTTATTTCTTCTCATAACGTGCCCCCTTACCCCAGAAAAAAATTGACTGTCTACCAACGTCTAATTTCTCTGATCAATTTGCGGTTTTCATTTGCCTCCTATAGAACTTGTTCATTGGTTTTTCTGTCTGCCCATGGTATTCTTTGCATTTTCCCCAGAAACCACATTTCCACTGCCCTTAGATGTTTTTTTTTAGCTTGTCTGTTTATCGCCCACATCCATATACAAATATAGGTTCTATGTACATCGTCAACACTCTGTTTCTCATTGCAATTGGCATCTTTTTATTAGATAGTGTGTTTTCAATTTTGAAAAAGGCTACCTTTGCCATAGGCATTCTTGTTCTAATCTATTCAAGGCACTTCCTATCAGATGTTATGACTGTTACGAGAGAGTTGTAGCATATCACAAAATCCAAAAATGTTGGGGTTGATTGCGATGTTAAGTAAAGACCACGCAATTAACTTTATACAGGAGCCACTTCAAACGTGGCACACAGTGTACGAGACTTCCGGTCCCCTACATGGCGGATAGGCATTTGAACCGCTAAGGCCTCTGGAGTGTTTACGCTTGTGGCTATGGTTTACATTCGCATTTTCCTCATGTTGGACTGGTAGTGCATAGTTCAGTCGCCCTGCTACTGAGTGCGTGGCGCGACACTGTGAGCTGTGAATTTCGTGTGGAATGTTTTTACATCTGTCCGTGGTTGTTTGTAGCGAGAACTGCATGTTCGGCCGGCTATTGCTGAATTGACTGGTTTGCCTTTTCGGTTCACGAGTGCATTTTTCAGGAGACTCATGGGAGTTGTCGTTGGAGCTACGGAGTTCGTGCTTTGTGCGGCGCTTTCTTCGGGTCGTCCTGCGGAAAGAGACCGAGCCATATGGGATAAAACCCGGGTCAATGAAGTCCTTCTGGTGACTGCCGCTTCCGTCGACGATGAACTGTATTTTTCGTGGACGTTTGTGTTGGCATTTTGGCTGCGGCTTTATGCACAGTGTACCTGTGCGGGCTGTTGGCTTGCCGAGACTCCTGTCTATTCCACTTTTCACATAGGGCAATGAGGAGCATTTTGTGTGATATTCACTGGCACAGCAACGGAGCACAATGGAGACGACTCATTGCCGTGAAGTTGGAACCGCGACTAACTAACACCTAACACAGTGTACGATAAGTTACAGTAACACTATCTGCAAGAGACGGAATTAAGACTATGACATTTAAACAACGCCAGCACACATCGAGTTTCTAAAGTTCATCAGCTAATATGTTTTAAAATTTTAATCTGTTCTAGGAAATGAAACTGTGGCCAGGCAGCCAGCCGTCCCTGCTCGGTCCTCCACCGACTTTCTAGTCAGACCAGGCATCAGCCCGAAAGAGTATGCCAGATGGCGCTTCGAGACTACCCCGGTTATGTCGTCACAGACACGTGGGGAGTGGAACCAGTTCTTAAGTAGATGTCCTGAGCGGTTTGACATTCAGCTGCCTCTAGTGGTACCCGGAGACGGAATCCAGGTAAATATTTAATGAACAAGTTACCTAACTGAGACTTAAAACAAAACAACAAAAAAGACTTACAATGAAAAGACAAAGCAGTAGCCAGAAAATAAAAACGATACTTAAACAGAATGTAGGCGTCATTGCTGGAGTTTGTGTCTAGAGGAAAGAGTATTTCCTACAGGAGTTAATTTCATTTCCTTCACATGACGTTGCAGTCCACTCCAGAATTATTTGGCGGTTGGTGATTTACCAGACACTGCTATTTTCAGTAGGTTGTCATTGTTTTCTAAACTACCACTCTCATTCTATCAACAGCAACACACATCGATCTACTCCCAAATCGCCTACGGTTAATCTTGAACCCTCGACTCGGTATGTAGGAGAATTTTGAAAGTGTGTTCACAACCCCTAAGCACAGTTACAGATTCCGATAGGAGAAAAGACTATGATTACGACAATATTTCCCATTGCTACTTTCAGTCAGAAGGAGATTTTTTCAGGTTCATCGATCGACAGGACGAAGATTGCAAACATGGATTCTATTTAGGGTACGCAGGTGCGGGCAACGAACAAGCTGATATATTACCTGCTGCCCTTTTCGGCAGAGAGCTATATTATGATAAAGTCGATGCGGTGAAGGCTCTCGTGGATCGGTAGGAGAGTGCAGTGAACAGACAAGTATCCAAAGACTGGTTCGATAGGGAGTGGGCAGAGGGCCTGGACTATTCTCAAAGCTTCGAGGAAAAGCCAGTCAAATTTTAAATTAAATTGCTACTGGAAATACCAGTTTGGGAACTCTTGAGTGGCTTTTGATGAGGGGGAACGGACCATACGTGGGAATATCCCGACTTCATTGATGTTGATTCTTAACTGATTCAGTGCCAAACACGCACGTATGTTTGGCCCAAACTATGGTACACAATTAAATGAACAAGTATTTTAATGTACATTTTCGTTCACTGAGCATTGAAATTGCGGGAAATATCACGAAATAAAACAGATAACACGACTGCCGTCATCTGGTAATATATCACCTTTCTGCCAAAATGGCACGACTGTATGGTTATATTGTATTCACTACTCATAAACCTTCTCCTTCGCATTTTCGTTTTATTTTTCAGCGCAGTGGTTACTAGTAGTAGTACTTCCTTTAGTAAATAATACTAATAGGGGATCTGGGATAACAGGCAGTACCTTTGTTAAGGAAGGCTGTCACACCCTTTTCATTGCCCATTCCCCACTGGTCTAAGCCTGACATTCAGCTCACACACGTGGCTGCTAGTAGCTGACAGCATGCGACAACGGCCAACATCCTGTCAACAGCGGTGACAGGCTGTCAAAAGCAGGCGTGGGTAACCTATTTGGTGTCAAAACAATTGGTGAACTAGGGTATGCCTACCAAAACTGTGAAGACAGGGCTCGGCAGACTGCATGTAAGATATCATGAATGATTAAACGGGCAAGACGACGTTTATCTGCACAGCCTTGTGGAACGTAATGAGCACGGAGAGGCACGCAGAGAGCCCTGATCATCCACTGCACCTGTATTCGTATCCAGTCGTCTTGACTTGTCTTGCCACTGGATTCATATAGACTCAGTGTGACGAAACGCGTTTATCTGTCTTGGGTCGTCAAGTTCCCGCACTATTTTGGCGCGTCATCGGGGACTTTCCCAGCTAAAAATAGACTGAGGGAAGCCGATGGAGGACTTATTATCTAGAATCGTCTCGAAACACTGGAATTCGAGTAACCCGTGATGTTGGGTATCGCTCTAAATTCCCGTGCAGAGAGATCTAGAAACTCTAGGCGGGGAATGACGTTTTCCCGAGAAAGTATCTTTTCTCAAGAAGCACTCGCTTCTTGTGCGCATCGAGTTGGCACGAAGCGGGAAATTGGCTAAACCAGCCATTCACTTACTTTTGTTCGAAGAGAACAGACGCTGGCCTGAATGTGAGCCATTTTTGTGTTGCGTCTCACCTCAACCATGATTCGGCTGACTGTTATGAAAAGGAAGCTGAGAAGCCCTTGAACAGTTCGGAAGCTGACTGGAGAGCTGGTTTCACCATCCAGGTAGATATTTGGTTAAATCATTTAACTTTGTACGTGTGTTCCACACGCCATTGTTCTAACCTCATTACCTATGCGGATGTCCTTGCATACTAATTAGCAAACCGATCGATAACGCAGGTGACAATTAATCGTGGGTTTGTTTACCGTGTGCTCGCGAATCAGCTGTTAGGAACGCCGTAATGTGATGTGGGCGATTTGGGTTCCAAATATATGTACCATATATTGCCAATCGTTGCATCTATTAGGTTGCTGTGTTAGAATAAAACCTAGTTACTTGTGCCGGATGGAAACTTAGATTATGTCAGTCAGTTGCTGAAGCCAGAAGAACGGTTAGAAAACCAGGTAAGTTGGTAGGTGGAGATTCAGACAAAAATGTGCTTAGTTACTAAGTAAAGGAAGAACTTAGTTCTGTGCCACCAGGAATGCTGTAACTATTGTGTAAAAACTTAATAGTGAATTCATTGTGTGGAACAGCGGATTTCTGTGGAAAGGTAAGTGGCTTTGGTGCTATATCTATATATATATATATATGATGTGACATTGTGTATATATATTAGTGCATGGCATGGGATACTTCCTGGGGTAATTCCGAACGCCGAATAGATCGACGCGTGATAACACTGCGTGCCGTCGCGATGTAAATATGCGTTCTGAAATCTTGTCTAAGCTATCCTGTTTCTTTCATACTGGCGCTAGTGCGAGTGAATGCTAAGGTGCTGGAAGTATGGAAGGATGCAGGAGGCTCTATGAGACTGGGGAAATATAGAATATGGGGATGTGAAAGCAAGTTATGAAAGTATGTGTTGGTAGACCAAGCCAACGATGAAGTTCAGTCCAGGCCAAGGCTAAACCACTTGGGAGGACAGAACTGGAACAGTACCCTTGGAACATGTGGGGAACATGTATTCTCAAGAAGGCTTCTTGACTCTGAGGCAGAGTCTGATAAGAAGAGTTTGCTGTGGCGTGGGCAGGTGGTCCCACCAGCAAACAGGTTTGTGTACATATTGGATGTGATCATGTACTATTCCTATATCCCGAGGGATGGTATATTGATCAAGTTTATGTTTCTTAATGTACATTGATGATGTTAGGAACGAGTCTAGGGACTCTTTACCTATTTGTTTAGTTCGATTAAATTAGAACAATAACAGCCTTGTATCATTACTGACGTTAGCGACGACTGGTAGATGATTAGGGATAGGTGAGACCAATGATCAGACTCGTCATTCTGATTTCTTGCTCTGTTTGACGGGCTGTTCTGTGAGGCCAGCTGACATTTGTGAACCCATGCTTGACTACTCTCCATATAGAGATACTGCTTTGGTTATATGAATAACTAACTAGCATGACTGAGAGTTGAGTAGTTATTGGTAGGATGCATGTGGACTAATGTTTGGGCCAGTGTACTCTCACCGGTCGCTCTTCCTTTTCAGGAGTTTGCCTGTTGAGGAACCAGTCAACTATAATTGTTGTTGGCAGGAAACCACTTCGTGTGACAGAGCGAAGGGTTCAGTTCTTTACTTATCACGCCAGACTCCATCACACCAGGTACCCAATGTGATTCACCATGCGTGAAGTTTGCTTCAAGACATACAACTGCCCTGAAGGTGCACGTGTGGGAAGTGATGGTTTGTGATCGTTTAACATAGAAGATACTCTGTTTTTGCCAGGAACATTTCAGCATGTTGAGTAATCATGCTCGACAGGGAACACCGGTCCGTCTGGTTTGACGGGGGTTCTGCCTAAACGCAGAAGTAACTAATCTTCAGACACTTGAATGGTTCTTTGGACAGCTCGAGTGGCAGGTCTTGAGAAGAACTACACCAGTATGGACGTGTGTCAAGTGTAACCCGGTGGAAGGGACTAGGGATTATAGTCCAACCTGAATTGTTTCCGTAAAATAGATGTCTGATTCTATTCATGTACTGTTTCCGTATCCAGATTATCAACTGTGTTCTAGAAGGACTCAGTAACTTTTCAGTAGCCATATCTGATCCTACAAAGTGTGACTGTAAGAGACCATTGAATTGGTCAATGCCATATCGGTTCTGCAGTGGGACTGTGCTATGAGTGACAGACCATTCGGTTGGTCAGTGACTATTTAGTTCATCGAAGTAACCAATACTTGGAGCCAAGTCCAGGAAGATTGTCTCCAACTCGGTTGTGTTCGAGAACTGTATTACCAGTGACTCCGTGGGAGTGTTATAGATGCATTTGGTCCAGTGAAGTGTGGTCCAGCAGTGACTCTATTGTTGTGGTTCCACGTTCGGGAGACGGAGTGGTCTCCAAGGTTCTAGTCATCTCACTGGAAGGAAGCCGGGTGAGTGGCGGACCGACTGGACGGGACATCTGCATCCACTCTACTTCTCAACTCGATGAAGACACCTACATCTCTAAGTCTTTCTCTACTCTATCTTCTATTTGTGTAAATAGATTCTTCTATCAGGATGTTCATTTCAGTTCTATATTCTCAAGGGTAGAATAAACTTTATGTAAGTTGACTTGCTCTTTGTATAATGATTGAGTGTGGTCTCGGACGATGCCTAAGTGTTCATTGTTCAACAGGTGTAGGTAGTTAGTGGGGGTCTAGAATCTGGAGGGGTGTGTAGACGTAACTAAATAACCTGAGATCAACCACAGAGGAAAAAAGTGTATCTGCTCGTCCAACCCCTGGGGCTAGAATACACGGGAGTGCTAGAGACACCTCGGGTGTGGTTCACTCTCACTACCCAAGGTGAACCCGAAACACTCCGTTACAGAGTGGGGGCCCGTCCGGGATTATTCCAAGATCTTTGTGTGTTGTAGACCTCTCACATAGGGATAGGGACTTTGTCTTTATCCTCTACTACAGTCTACATAAGATTCTACTACTTCTACCTATTTCCTAACTGTCTGACGGACATTTGTGTTGTGGTGATTAGTTAGTACTAGTGATTATTGATTCATTGTATTGCTTCACCCACACATACTTGAGTACCCACCTATCATAGTCAACATGTCTACCCAAGAGATAGACTTGGACAAAGTTCAGGAAACTGGACGTAAGTCTGGTCTTGAAGGAGATGCTTTGAAATCCTATGTCCAAGAGGTGGAAAGAAATTTTCGCCAAGAGGAAAGAGAGAGGAGGAGAGCAGAAAGAGAACTGGAAGCCAGTAAAGTGGCTCTGGAGGAAAAGAGGATAGCGGCTGATACTGAAATGAAACGGCTTGAGTTGGAAGCCGAGAAAGAAAAACGTGACCATGAGTATCGAATGAAGCTACTTGAGGCACAGGTGCCTGCTACAGGTGTAACTGATGGAGCTATGGGAGGAGGTGTACCTCCTGTCTCAGAGTCAACCAGTAGACGTGACTACCAGGCTATGAAATGGCCTTTACAGCCGTTCGAACCCGAGAAGGAACGGATAGACCAATACTTAGAGAAGTATGAAGCCATGTCTATTGCAATGGGTCTAGACAAACAGAAATGGTGTTTGAAACTCTCCCAGGGACTCCGTGCCGAAGGTTATGAGGTGTATGCACGCTTACCACCGGGGTTACAGAATGATTACCCGGCATTGAAAGCGGCTCTCTTGAAGAGATTCGAGATCACAGCGCACTCATACCGAAGGAAGTTTCGAACGGCGAAGCGAGAACCTGGTGAACTGTTTTCAGCATACAGTGTGAGATTGAACTCATACCTTCTTAAATGGATGGCCTTGGCCGGATTTAAGGAGGAGTATGAAAGTTTGCGTGAGTTGATGGTTGTAGATCAGATGCGAATGCAAATGTCTAAACCCTTGCGAAACTTCTTAGGTGAGAATGGGGCTGAGAGATTGGATATAGTCACCAAGTTAGCCGAAAGATACGTTGAAGTCTATGGCGAGACTGGGGACACCAGTCCAACAGATCCGAGATCGAAAGATCCGGATCAAGGTAAGTCAAAGAAGAAGTCAAAGAAGACCACAGGTTCTGATGAACCAAAGAAACAGGTAAACTCTTTAGAGAAGATCTCTAACGTCAACCAAGGTAAGAATAGCCCACCTAGTTCTCCAAAGAGGAAGTGGAGTGAACGTTGGTGCAAATTCTGCAAGTCCAGCACTCACAATACGAGTGAGTGTAAGAGTAAGCCCAAGGACTTACACTTTGCTTGTCTTGCAGAGGTTAGGGATAAATCTTGCAGGAAAGTGAAGTCGGTTGATGGGAATGGAGAAACTAGACGACCTCCAGTGGTTGAGAGAGTAGAAGTGAATGGGCGACAGGTGTTGTGCCTCTACGACACGGGATTGCAATTTTCAGCTGTAATTGCATCCCACCTGACAGGCCCAGAGCAACTCACCGGGGAGATGACGGAGATACAGCCAGCCAGTAGGAGTGCGGTGGCGTTACGTTGCCCGATTGCCAATGTGGAGATTCGGAGCAAGTACGTTACTGGACGCATTCAGGCGGCAGTCGTACCGGATCCTCTCTATCCCCTAATTCTAGGCCGGAAGTACGTGTTTCTGGGCGAACCAGAACACCCTAGCATCCATAAGTCTAGGCAGGTCAGAGATACAGAGGAAGAGGGTCTCGAAAAGGTAAGTCTCCGAAATCCTCACCCGGATAGAATGAGTAATGCTCGGAGCAAGGATGCGACGGAGTGTCCTTGTTCGGAATGGTTGCCCAACAATGAAAACCCGTTAACTCAGGGTAAGTTCAACTCTGATAACCAGTCACCGTTAATTCAGACTGGGACAGAGAAAAGGCAGAGGGAACGTAAGTTGGTTCCTGAGAGCTTCAGAGCTAATCTGCTGCGAACGGTACATGTCAGGTCCCCAACCCGACATCTGACTGTAGGGACAACCAGTAAATGTCTATCCCGGTACTATTGGTGGCCGGGAATGACAGGCGACGTGCGCAGGTATATTAGGTCTTGTCCGGAGTGCCGTAAATGCACACCTGAGAAACGGACGAAGACGAAGATATCCTTAGAGGTTGGAGACCGAGTTCTAGTACTCCTCCCAATCGAGGGGAACGAATTCGAAATCGGGTGGCAGGGCCCATTCCTAGTGGATAAAGTGGGGCTCCACAAGCACTATGGAGTGGTGATCCTGGGAAAGTCTACTACTTTCCATTCCAGTCTCCTCATGCGCTATGAGGGGAAGCCCGATGATAAGTCCACCAGCCCAAGGGCGCAGAGATTCGCTGAAATAACGGTTCGGGGTTCAGGTCAGGTAGCGGAAAGCCTGTCACACCATAGGAAGTCCTATATGTATGTGCAGGTACCTTCTTCGGTTCAGCCCGGTGCTCGGGGGAACATGACCGGCCAAAGGAACACCCGCAGTGCTAGCTACACTGAGAACCGTGGTAGGAAGAGGTGGGTTGTGTCGGAACGGACACAGACCCTTGGTCCCTCAATCCGACCGACTGCAGTCCAGCTGGGTCCTCGAAAGGGGAAGCTGGAGTTGCAGAAGTCCAGTAAACTCTGGCAGGAACGATCGTTAAATCAGATCGAGACGGGAGCTCTGGTCCGCAGGACACTGCGAGATGCCCGATCGCAGTAGCGGAGTAGGCGTTGATCACCCGTGATACTGAATAGCTTGTCACCCCACCGAATGTGGTAAAAGTATTATATACAATATTGACGGGTTAGACTTCCTCACCCGCCATCCGGTCTCTTAGAAAGAAGAACGAACGACATAGACAGCTTCTGCGTAGAAGTGGAACGACGGGGTCGATCCTCTTAAAGTGGGGGCCTATGTGACGAAACGCGTTTATCTGTCTTGGGTCGTCAAGTTCCCGCACTATTTTGGCGCGTCATCGGGGACTTTCCCAGCTAAAAATAGACTGAGGGAAGCCGATGGAGGACTTATTATCTAGAATCGTCTCGAAACACTGGAATTCGAGTAACCCGTGATGTTGGGTATCGCTCTAAATTCCCGTGCAGAGAGATCTAGAAACTCTAGGCGGGGAATGACGTTTTCCCGAGAAAGTATCTTTTCTCAAGAAGCACTCGCTTCTTGTGCGCATCGAGTTGGCACGAAGCGGGAAATTGGCTAAACCAGCCATTCACTTACTTTTGTTCGAAGAGAACAGACGCTGGCCTGAATGTGAGCCATTTTTGTGTTGCGTCTCACCTCAACCATGATTCGGCTGACTGTTATGAAAAGGAAGCTGAGAAGCCCTTGAACAGTTCGGAAGCTGACTGGAGAGCTGGTTTCACCATCCAGGTAGATATTTGGTTAAATCATTTAACTTTGTACGTGTGTTCCACACGCCATTGTTCTAACCTCATTACCTATGCGGATGTCCTTGCATACTAATTAGCAAACCGATCGATAACGCAGGTGACAATTAATCGTGGGTTTGTTTACCGTGTGCTCGCGAATCAGCTGTTAGGAACGCCGTAATGTGATGTGGGCGATTTGGGTTCCAAATATATGTACCATATATTGCCAATCGTTGCATCTATTAGGTTGCTGTGTTAGAATAAAACCTAGTTACTTGTGCCGGATGGAAACTTAGATTATGTCAGTCAGTTGCTGAAGCCAGAAGAACGGTTAGAAAACCAGGTAAGTTGGTAGGTGGAGATTCAGACAAAAATGTGCTTAGTTACTAAGTAAAGGAAGAACTTAGTTCTGTGCCACCAGGAATGCTGTAACTATTGTGTAAAAACTTAATAGTGAATTCATTGTGTGGAACAGCGGATTTCTGTGGAAAGGTAAGTGGCTTTGGTGCTATATCTATATATATATATATGATGTGACATTGTGTATATATATTAGTGCATGGCATGGGATACTTCCTGGGGTAATTCCGAACGCCGAATAGATCGACGCGTGATAACACTGCGTGCCGTCGCGATGTAAATATGCGTTCTGAAATCTTGTCTAAGCTATCCTGTTTCTTTCATACTGGCGCTAGTGCGAGTGAATGCTAAGGTGCTGGAAGTATGGAAGGATGCAGGAGGCTCTATGAGACTGGGGAAATATAGAATATGGGGATGTGAAAGCAAGTTATGAAAGTATGTGTTGGTAGACCAAGCCAACGATGAAGTTCAGTCCAGGCCAAGGCTAAACCACTTGGGAGGACAGAACTGGAACAGTACCCTTGGAACATGTGGGGAACATGTATTCTCAAGAAGGCTTCTTGACTCTGAGGCAGAGTCTGATAAGAAGAGTTTGCTGTGGCGTGGGCAGGTGGTCCCACCAGCAAACAGGTTTGTGTACATATTGGATGTGATCATGTACTATTCCTATATCCCGAGGGATGGTATATTGATCAAGTTTATGTTTCTTAATGTACATTGATGATGTTAGGAACGAGTCTAGGGACTCTTTACCTATTTGTTTAGTTCGATTAAATTAGAACAATAACAGCCTTGTATCATTACTGACGTTAGCGACGACTGGTAGATGATTAGGGATAGGTGAGACCAATGATCAGACTCGTCATTCTGATTTCTTGCTCTGTTTGACGGGCTGTTCTGTGAGGCCAGCTGACATTTGTGAACCCATGCTTGACTACTCTCCATATAGAGATACTGCTTTGGTTATATGAATAACTAACTAGCATGACTGAGAGTTGAGTAGTTATTGGTAGGATGCATGTGGACTAATGTTTGGGCCAGTGTACTCTCACCGGTCGCTCTTCCTTTTCAGGAGTTTGCCTGTTGAGGAACCAGTCAACTATAATTGTTGTTGGCAGGAAACCACTTCGTGTGACAGAGCGAAGGGTTCAGTTCTTTACTTATCACGCCAGACTCCATCACACCAGGTACCCAATGTGATTCACCATGCGTGAAGTTTGCTTCAAGACATACAACTGCCCTGAAGGTGCACGTGTGGGAAGTGATGGTTTGTGATCGTTTAACATAGAAGATACTCTGTTTTTGCCAGGAACATTTCAGCATGTTGAGTAATCATGCTCGACAGGGAACACCGGTCCGTCTGGTTTGACGGGGGTTCTGCCTAAACGCAGAAGTAACTAATCTTCAGACACTTGAATGGTTCTTTGGACAGCTCGAGTGGCAGGTCTTGAGAAGAACTACACCAGTATGGACGTGTGTCAAGTGTAACCCGGTGGAAGGGACTAGGGATTATAGTCCAACCTGAATTGTTTCCGTAAAATAGATGTCTGATTCTATTCATGTACTGTTTCCGTATCCAGATTATCAACTGTGTTCTAGAAGGACTCAGTAACTTTTCAGTAGCCATATCTGATCCTACAAAGTGTGACTGTAAGAGACCATTGAATTGGTCAATGCCATATCGGTTCTGCAGTGGGACTGTGCTATGAGTGACAGACCATTCGGTTGGTCAGTGACTATTTAGTTCATCGAAGTAACCAATACTTGGAGCCAAGTCCAGGAAGATTGTCTCCAACTCGGTTGTGTTCGAGAACTGTATTACCAGTGACTCCGTGGGAGTGTTATAGATGCATTTGGTCCAGTGAAGTGTGGTCCAGCAGTGACTCTATTGTTGTGGTTCCACGTTCGGGAGACGGAGTGGTCTCCAAGGTTCTAGTCATCTCACTGGAAGGAAGCCGGGTGAGTGGCGGACCGACTGGACGGGACATCTGCATCCACTCTACTTCTCAACTCGATGAAGACACCTACATCTCTAAGTCTTTCTCTACTCTATCTTCTATTTGTGTAAATAGATTCTTCTATCAGGATGTTCATTTCAGTTCTATATTCTCAAGGGTAGAATAAACTTTATGTAAGTTGACTTGCTCTTTGTATAATGATTGAGTGTGGTCTCGGACGATGCCTAAGTGTTCATTGTTCAACAGGTGTAGGTAGTTAGTGGGGGTCTAGAATCTGGAGGGGTGTGTAGACGTAACTAAATAACCTGAGATCAACCACAGAGGAAAAAAGTGTATCTGCTCGTCCAACCCCTGGGGCTAGAATACACGGGAGTGCTAGAGACACCTCGGGTGTGGTTCACTCTCACTACCCAAGGTGAACCCGAAACACACCGTTACACTCAGGAGGGAGAGTGCGGTCAACGAATTGCTCAACTCTTCCTAACTTTAATCCAATTAATCGCGCAAGTCAGTCTTCATTCTTCAATACTAGTAATAGTAAGCAAGTAAAGAACCTTGCTACACACATTAAAGTGTGTTGGACATTTGGTGCTAGACCCATATTTTATAGCCTTGTTTGTACTCAGCACATGTGTTCAGCACACAGGCCGCCTTTTCTTCCCAAAACATGGACACTCATTTTGGGCTGGGTCGACCTGGGAGATCAGATCAGCTTTAGGAATCCCAGACCGCGCCGATGCGCAGGGAATCCATGACCTCGGGCCCGACAGGTGAGTGTCTAGTCACTACGCCACCAAGTTTCCCTGAGTAATAGTAGTATTCCATTTCCATTTTACCATTATGCCTACCCCGTTCAACCTCAAAGATAACTTATGTTACGGTCCTTCCCTGACTCAGATTAATAATCCTGTGATTGAGTCAGCCACAAATCGCGGCTGAGCACGGTTTCAGCCACACATGATATTAATTTGAGGGTGATTGTTCGAGAATTATGATTGAATTAGGAAACGGGCGAAAAAATATTTGGAAGCCTTGGAGATGTGGTTTTATAGAAGAATGCTGAAAATTAATTGCACAACTAAAATGAACCATCTGGACATTTTGAGGGAAGCTAAGTGGCAAAGACCGCTTTCCCTGGCGAAGAGGTTAAAGACTTTCTCCGTAATCCCGTATATCCACGTGAGGAACACAGCTGCGCGGTTACTTACCGGGGTATGTGAGCCGGTCACTTAGAAAGCAATGGCAAACTACTGAGCGTAATCTTGCCAAAAACATCAACGACAGCTGAACAATGCTGGTGTTGACTGCAACGTTCTGTAAGGGATATGCAACTTTAAAAAAAAAAAAAGTGGCAAAGACAATTTAACACAAACATCCGAAAAAGGCAGTCACCGTTTTTTGGCCACGTTATGAGAAGACAAAAACTGGAATATGTTGTGACAACCGGAAAGATTTGCGGAAAGAGAGATACGGGAAGACAGCGGGAGAAGATTCTTGACAGTCTATTTCATGTCACGGAAGGGAGTCAACACACGAATTGATCCATGACATCGGAGATCGCAATTTGTAGAGAAGTATGATCGCCCAAGCTAGGCAAGGCACTGGATGATGATGATGTCCAAAGAGGATAATTAAAAGTAGTAGTTGTTTTTGTTGTAACTTTTCTCTGTGCCACTATGTCATTAAACGTGGTAGCAAAAGCAGCATGAAAATAGCGAAAACTAGCTAGCCACAATGAGCGTATTATTCTCATAGAACAGAAGTATTACATGTGCGCTTACATCTTCTCGCAGCCCTACTATGATGGCGGCTACTGTCTCAGATTTCTGCGGCCCCACTTCACTAAAGGCCTGGGAATGGAAAGCTACAGTGACAGGTTCATCGGAGAAATTCAGGGCCCAGCAACCAACAGTCCGTACAGAAATATCACGGTTGTCACCCCTTCTGCTAGTTACGGCTGAAGGGAATTCTGTGCCGCAAACTAGTCGGGAAAAATACCACCATCTCCAAGAATCAGAAAATAAAGAACTAAGTCACATAACTGTTGATACGTTTGTTTCTTTTGCATGGTTTCCGACATAACAATAGAAGCGAAAAGGCTTAACCGAATATACATCAGATACACGCTAGAGATAAAGGGCAGAATAGGTTCTTACGGACAGAAAATCCTCTGAAATTAATTTGCGATCGCTTCTCGTCCATTTAGCTAAGATCAAAGTGTAGATGTACCTGCACTTGGTCTGGCCAGGGCCATCTGCAGAGGCGGTCATCCGAACTGACAAATGGGAATTCTGAATAATTGACCACTAACACAAGCAGGTGGATCACAATGGGCCGAAAGGCAAATAGAGGGACTAAGTTAGGTGCATATCCTTTACAGGACGTCGAAGTCAACCCCATCCTTGTTTGGCTACTGTGATCTCTTGGTAAGTTTACGTTCAGTAGTTTGCCATTGATTTCTGAACGACCGACGCTCATATCATTTAATCAAAACCAGCGCAAGGTGGTCTGCTGCCAAATCGCCTGCTGCTGTGTTTCGAACGCGGTATGCGGGATTATGAACTGCGTCCGCAACAACTTAGCCACGGAGCTGGGACAAAGAGGGACTAAGATGCTTTAAATAAATGTGACTGACTTGGTCACGGGATTATTAATCTGAGGTTGGTATGGGCACTCATTATAACGTCTCTTTTGAGGTTGCACGGAGTAGGAGTCATGGAAAAGTGACCAATACGTTCAGCATAAGCTCCATTAAAAAAATTATATATATATATCTATGCAACACTCTGGCTACGGGGCTTCGATCGCGATTAGCAATCCTCAGTGGGGATACCACGGACAGACAGAAAAGCCAATGAGCAAGTCCTACAAGAGGCAAATGCAATCTGCAAACTGATTAGAGAAATTAAATGTAGACAATTACATTTTTTTGGGGCACGTTATGAGATAAAATAAACTAGAGAACTTGGTGAAAACTGGCCTGATCGAGGTGAAAAGAACAAGGGGAAGGCAGAGAGGTAAATATCTGGTTGGTTTGACCATATGGCATGGTTGGGACAAGAACACAGAGCTGATAGACGACTCTGGTGATCGTATGAGTTGATGAAACATGACCGCTCACGCTTACCGGCATGGCACATGATGATGATGATGATGATGATGACGAGTAAGGATCATCCGAATGACACAGAGGGACTTGGAACTTCGTGGAGCGGCTCTTGCCCCTGGGGAACATTGAACCCTAAAAAAAATTATGTTAAAAAAAAAGTATCGTGTTCGAAATACAGCTGCAGGTGAATAGGAATCAGAATACATTGCGTTGGGCTCCCTACAATGGTTTGAGAGTATGAGTGACGTTCGTTCAGAAAGCAATGGCAAACTTCTGAATGTAAACTTGCCCAGGAATCACAAACATCCAAAACATAAACATTGGATTGAAAAGTCAGTTTTCAGTTCCATTTACTCGTTAAAATCTTTTTTCTCACAAATTCTGACCTATTGACACACCACAAACAAGATATAGATAACCACATGGGCCATAAAACAACTGATATCAGTATTCATATATGTATGGGATACTTCTCGTGTATTCACAAACAGGGTAAAGATAACCAGATAGTACATACAACAACTGGTACCAGTACTGGCATATTCACACACAAACAAGTAAACTAAACAATAGCGACATGTATTCGCGTAAATTGTGACTGGAGTATTTCACAATTTGGCTATACACAAGCTAACAGCCACATAGTTTTGCCATCTGTCAATGCCAATACAACAGCAACAACAATTACTACTACTAATACTACAACTACTGCTACTGCTACTACTATTACGACTGCTACTGTTTCTGCTGCTGTTACCACTACTACTAATATTAATACTTCTACTGCGAACACCGTCACTGCTGTTAACATTACCACAGCGACAACAACACTAACAACAACCACCAACACAATTACTACAATAACAATAACTACTACTACTACTACTATTGCTTCTAGTACAACTTCTGCTCCTGCTACTACTACTATTACTACTACCACGTCTAAAGTAATTGCTGCTACTGCATGTCTGTCTGTCTGTACGTGCGTAGGTAGGTAAGGTAGGTATGTAGTTAGACAGCTGGGAGATCTGCTATGTAGAATGCATATTCCAAACTAATGGAAACATAACGTAATCATTAATCTGTTATCGACAACATTCTTTTGTCATATTTCTGGTTTGGTGTGAGTACATGTGTGCAATGACTTGTGTATTTGGTTATGTGTGAGCATATACGTGCGTGGGCGTGTATGTTTAATTATATGTGAGTGCATGTGTGCATGCACACGTATGTACACATAACCGCGCTTGCCAGACCGATGCGGTGATAGAAATCCAGCTTTGGACTAAAGCAACACAAAGAGAAGACAACCACGGCATAAATCGCAACATTCAAAGGGACTGTATAATGACTAGGAGATCGCATTACTTGGCTTAACACGACACGGTGTGAACAGTTTATGTACAGATGTCACACATTGAACTTTTCCAACGTCATTTGAGGATTAGCAAATATGAACTCATTACAGCCCTCTAACGATTGGGCGGATCGGTTCTCAGACTTGCATGTCGCCTGAGTGACAGATTGTCAATACCCCAGGCCAAAACCACCTATTTCTGATCCGGTCTCTAATTTCCAGAGGTCTGTACAGAATTTAGTTGCACTGTTGTAATTTTTGGAAGAAACATACCCACTCGTCTTGCAGTTTTGTAATTTTCGAGATAAACATATTCGTTTGGATTGCGTTGTTGTAATTTTCGAAGAGGCGTGCATATTTGAATTGAAGTATTGGGATTTCCAAAGACAATTACAGTTTCGAAGTTGTTGTGGTGTAGTGGTTAACCCATTCTGAAGCCAACGCATTGGAAAACATCTTGAATGATGGAAAAATCAGCGGGAGAAGAGGGTGACCCAGTGAAATGATGCTGGGTTGGCTGATGTGGTGGCATGGAGGGATATCATCAGCAGAGTTGATCCAGAACACCAAGGACCTAGATCTGTGGGGAGACATGAACGCCTACGCCAGCTGGAAAAGCAGATGATGATGATGATGATGATGATGGTGATGATGATGATGATGATGATGATGATGATGGTGAGATATATTCTTCTGGATCACGGTGGCACGTTAGAATTTCAGCTTGTTGGTTCGGTGCTCCAAGATTTAATTCAGAATTGTAGCGAGAAATTATGTGTGTTTTTTCACGTTTTTTTTTTCACGCTTTGGGTACGTCATCATCATCATCATCATCATCATCATCATCATCATCATCATCATCATCATCATCATCATCATCACCATCATCATCATCATCATCATCATCATCATCATCATCATCATCATCATCATCATCATCATCAAGTGTCTTAGGCACGCTAGTATTTTTCATATGTACTGGGGGGAGGCGGGAATTAAATATGTTGGGCATGTCTGGAAAAGACAGTTATGAAAGAAAAGAAAGACCACAACGCAGATGGATTCATGATGTGATTGATGCTTGCTTGCGTTCACTGGCTGTGAACTCCAGAGTGAAGTCCTGTATGTCGGATGGAGACATCCTGTTGTCCAACATCAGTGTGATGAAGACCTGAGGTTTGCGTGAGTATCCGTTGTCCCATGTCTGGCTTATTGGTGTGCAGACTGGTGGTTCCTCGCCGTGCAGGCAGATACTCTCCGACTTCGGAAGAATCGGCGATCCTACTACGTTAGCCAGGACCCCGAAGGGACCTGTTGCCCAGGACGCACGGCTAGGACGTGTTAGTAGGTCTTGGCCAGTATAGAACCTGGCCCCGGTGCCTTGGAAACACCTCTGCGTCCCATGTGATTGATAATGTACATATGACATCAAAGATGGCGGCCGGCTGCAGTTGAATTGACTGTTTTGCTTTTTCGGTTTACGAGTGTATATTCAGGAGACTCCTGGGAGTCGTCGCTTGAGCTACGGAGTTCATGCTTTGAGAAATTCAGTTGTTTGTTCGGAAATGATACGTGGAGATAATAGATATTTAATGTTTGTATACATTGTTGAATTTATGATACTGAAATACAACATATTCTCTCTCTCCTCCCCTCCTCCCTCTCTCTTTCTCTCCATCCCTCTCTCTCGCTCACACACACACACACACACACACACACACACACACACACACGCATACAATAAAATACAATACAACACATCACATCACAATACAATACAATACAATACAATACAATACAATGTAATGTAGTATCACATCTCATCTGATCTCATCTGGTACCTTGCGGTGTTGAGTGGAAACATACACAACGAGAGAGTGTCCGTTTATGGGATTCATATATCGATACAAGAGATAAGATGAGATGAGATACTTCATTTGTAAGGTTGTAATTTGTTACATTTTGGAATTTATTGACACCAATATTAACAAAGCTCGAAATATATTATTGTTGAATTTGTTTGTTGAGAAATAATTATTAGACGTTTGCAATGTAATAAGATGACATGCTAGAACGTTGCACTTGTAAGAAGTAAGATTATACACTCATGAGGGTCGCCGCTGGAGCTACGGAGTTCGTGCTTTGTGCGACGCTTTCCGCGCCGCGGATAGAGACTGAGCCATATAGGATAAAAACCCGGTGCAGTGAAGCCAACCTTGTAGACGTTTAGTTGTAAAGGACCTTTTTAAGATTATATAGGCCTGGTAGCGACATAGATAGCGGACTGAGCCTGTACTGTGATTGGCACGATCAGACTCGAGCCAGGTTTGGATGTTCAAAGTTCTTCACAGTGAGGGAAAGATTGGCCACCTATTTGTCGCGGAACCACTGTAGGTTAACGATAAGATGATAAACTAACAGAGACAGCCTGTTTTCACAGCTGCAATTGTTTGTTACTAGTACAGAAACATTTACGTGGGATCAAGGGGACCGCCCGTCCTTGAAAAATCCCTAGGAAACGGGAAATGTCGGCTGGTTGTTTTGTTGAATCGCGAGATGAAGGGACAGACGGTTACCTTAGTTGTAGAAAGGGGAGACGAAAATTCCTGTGAAGTTAGGGACGGATTGTCTGCCCCTGAGAACACCTGTTGTTGACAGGAGAATGACGCCACTCGGACAATCTCCGACTGCAGAAAACATAAATTCTTTTGCCGCCAGTATGAACTGGACTAGACAGAAGTGTTAGCTGGCTCGGTTCTAGTGTTGAATAGAATCGCATGTGTTACGTATCAATTAACATGTGTCTTTTATGGCAAATTGTGAATTCGATTCCGGATTGAGCCAGGATTGCATAAGGTATTTGCGGGATAGCATTTAGCTGTAAATAATGTGGAATAGCTTAGTGATAGATAGAGTTTAGAACTCTATCATAGTGTTGTTGCGTTGTGGTTAGGTAGTCAAGGAGTATCGGCGACAGTAGGCAATCACATTGTTAAAATTAACTAGTGTGAGAAGTCAAGTAGCTCAGCTGGTTGGGAATAGTGAAATGGGATGATGTTTAGAGAGACTGAGGATGGTTGGGGGATAGGGAGAATGTCCAATGGTGGGATCTTCCAGTGGGGTCTACTGGGGCTCTACACTTTACATTTTGCTCTGTCCTTGTCTTACCCTACCTCAGACCGAGGTGATGAGCTCCTCTGCCCATGAAAGAGTTGGTTCACTGTCATGTATCTGAGTGAGGTCATCGGCCTACACTCATCTAATAGGGGTCAGGGACAAGTTGCTCTCACCGGGTGTGTTGTTCTCTCTTTTACAGGTTCCCTCAGGTTAGGATGAAAACCACTGAAACATGGCAAATTCAAATCCTGGAGAAAGTAGTGCAGGAAGGTTTATGCATCAGCCTTTGCACTGGGCCTATGATAGAAAAAGTCTGAAGGACATGGCTCTGGTGAGCCGATACCTATAAGCATCCAACAGGATGGCTTCTCAGAACAATAATGTTTGTGTTACACGCCACACAAGACCTGAACATTAGTGAGTGTATTTTCCCCCCACATCATATGGAAAAATAACAATAGGAAGTGTCAAGGAAATTAGTAGATTCCTGTGAGACTATGTACAATACTTGAGAGAGGGTGAGAACTTTAGGACATCTCTTAGAAAGGAATAATGTTAATTTCAAGGGACGGTGTTCTGCGTTTTCTCTATTCATATTCAGGAATTGTGAAGTCTCAAACTCTAAGAACATTTAGGGACAGTGTTTATGATCAAGTTAGGATCAGTATCGGACTATATCTGTGATTGATGTCTTAGTATCGTGATTATCACAAGCTACCGGAGATAGTCTACATCTGGCAGGAGGGACACATCATTTGGTGAGGTCTTTTGTGCTGACTCGGATGATGTTGTGTAGTCCTTACCACGATGAACGGATGTTGCTCCTGAGCGGTTCAGTCTGATTCTACAGATACACTAGAGCAGTGTTTCCCAACCTTTTTTGTGCCATGCCCCACTTAAGCCTTTCTAAAATTCATATTGCCCCCTCCCCCCCCCCCCCCTCAACATATACATTATTTTTAATATTCAAAAATTGAAATGTTCACTAAAGAAACTTGAATGATAGGTTTTAGGAAGAAATCACTAGGTAATTATTGAGCAAACACAGTAAGTAAATTTTCAAAACATATAATGGAGAACTGAAATTCAAGTACAAAATAATTTTAATGAAAGATTTTTCTATATTATTTTAATTATTAGTAATTATTTATTATTTAAATTTAGTGAGATCCTTGCGCTTGATGCTTGCTGCAAAGATATCTTATGTCAGGTTCCAATTTAGTTAACTTCAGTCTCAAGTCTCCCCGTTTTGTTATATTCAGCCGATTTCTTCCATTTTCGAATTGCCCCCCTTAACAGTCAAATTGCCCCCCTGTGGGGCGTGGGCCCCACGTTGGGAAACACTGCACTAGAGTATACGACACGCATTCTACACATACACTTCTCACATACATACACTTTTCTTTATTAAATTAATCTGTTATTAATTTTTTGAAGCTAGAGTTGTTAAGTATGTTGTTTTGGGGAAGTGTGAGAGGGGGCATGAGCAAGTGGTGAAAGAGACAGAGAAAGAGGTATCCATCGACTGAGGGAGTGTGGTGGACGGAATCTGGTGGATTCTCCAGAATAATGATATGGGGTTAAAAATACAGTGGGTGTTGATTCCCCTTACTCCAGGTTCGACACTATATTAGGAACACACGACACTATTCCTCTTTGTTCTCAGAGCCTAGTTAGTTATAAAGTTAATTGCATATTCTTTACAGTACGTCGCAGTGTTGGACTCTTTGTGATCTCTTGGCAAGTTTATGTCCAGTAGTTTGTCGTTGCTTTCTGAACGACCGACACTCATACCATTTTATAAAAAAAAACCAACGCAAGGCGGTCTGCTGCCAAATCACCCGCAGCTGTGTTTCGAAATCGGTATGCGGGATTACGAACTGCGTCTGTAACTCCTTCGTCACGAAGCCGGTTAGTAAAATGTGTTTATTATTTCCTCCAAGCTTCTGTGTTCTGTGTGTTAGGGTCAAGTGAGACATACACTTTCTAGGATCATCCAATGAGAGGCACTCAAAGATTTACGTCTATCGGAAAATTACGGTGCAAACTACGGCAGGTAAGCTTCTGGAGAACATTACTGCACAGATGCACGCTTGTGACTTTAAAAGATGTCTAATCTTTCTCTCCACACTCGAAGGCTACATAGCAGAGAAGGAGAGTAATGCTGCAAGCTTCACGCGGAGTGTTTTGAAGGTCCCTCAAACACATGTTAAAACATGTACAGCAGTGATTTAAAAAAAAATGCAGGGCGTTGCGGTCAAATCCCAATTCCAGGTGATTTTACCAGGCAATTGTACGTCAGTAGTTTGCCATTGCTTTCTGAACGAGAAGTGAACGTTGAAGTCCAACTAACCTGTGTTTGGATTGAACGCCCTAGTTTGCCGTTAGCGCACTGGAAGTTTAAGCTCAAGCTAATTAAGCCATGCAGCAGTGATAGACATAACAGTGAGAGCCGGGATAACGGACTGGCTAGCACGCTTGCCTGTTGGACGGACGTCACGTTTTAGAATGCGGAAAGAGACAATCACTAGATAAATCACTAGGCACATCAGATAACAATGCCAAACTACTGAACGTAAGCTTGCAAGAAATCACAAACAGCCAAAGAATACTAGGATTGACTGTACCCGGGAAGGCTAACTCGGTCAAGAAACGCCCACTGAAGTCGGATGTATCGACCTACGGGCGCAAAACCGGGCATAAACAGTTACGTCTAAAAAAAGAAAAAGAAAACTCCGGATGAACGCAGAAGAAGAAGAAGAAGAAGAAGAAGAAGAAGAAGAAGAAGAAGAAGAAGAAGAAGAAGAAGAAGAAGAAGAAGAAGAAGAAGAAGAAGAAGAAGAAGAAAGATTGACTGTGAAGTCATGTAAAGGATATGCAACTAACATCAGATACACCAAAGTGACAGAAGAGGCATTGCGGCAATGAGACAAGCGCGAGATACTTGACCATGATTCCTTTGTAATAGGAGACATAGAAACACTGGAACTTCAATATGCTGACCACACAGTCTTAATATCAATAACACACATAGGAATTAAGAAACTGATTAAATTAATGCCAGAATAAATTGGAAAACTAAATGTGTATTTGTTGTATATAGGTAGTTAGTAGCATATCCTTTACACGACGTCACAGTCATTCCAGGTATTCTTTGTCTGTTTGTGAATTCTTGGCAAGTTCACATTCATTAGTTTGCCATTGCTATCTGAACGACCGACACTCTTACCATTTCATGAAAAGCAACGCAAGGCGGTCTGCTTCCAAATCGCCCGCAGCTGTGCTTCGACCGTGGTATTCGGGATCATGAATTGCGTTCGTAACCCCGGGTTCTCAACCGGTGGGGAATAACCCCCCCCCCCCCCTCCAGGTGGGAATTTTAGGGTTTCCAAGGGGGGGGGGAAGGAATTAAGATTATTTCAAAGTCGCGTTAATACAAGAACCGATTACTTGATATTGTTTTTCCCTTCATACTTTACGGCTCTGTACGTCTCACCCTTCTAAAATTTACTTTGTAAAGTAAGTAGACCCACAAATCACGTTTTATGTGGACGTCTTGACTTGTTTTAGTATGTGCTATTAAATTTAGCTTCCATTATTACGTATAATGTGTGAAAAAAAGGGGAGGGGTATTTTAGGTAGGAAATACGAAAAGGGGGGGGGGATGACGTTCTGAAAATATGGTGAAGGGGGGCACGGGCAAAATTTTTATGTAGGAAGTACGAAAGGGGGGGGGGGGGAATGACGTTCTTAAAATATGGTGAAGGGGGCACGGGCCAAAGTAGGTTGAGAACCACTGCCTTAGAGAGATGACGCGAGCTGAGGACTTTGATGCCAGCAAATCCACATCGCTGTTCAGAATGAGATACTCGCCGGTAAGAACTGGCACTGCGAGACTCGTGAGGCACATTGGGATAATGAGTGACCTTGTCAACCAACACAGAACTGGCAATATTAGCAGTCGGAAACTGATGCATATGTTGGGAGAGGGTCTGAGCACCTAAGGAGTTGTCCGGGTGCAGTTATGGTACTCCAACTGATAACAGATGACAGGTATTCCCATAGCAGATAATGTGTCGGGTGTAAAGTTCTAGGCCTTCGCATATTCTAAGTCCCGAAATATGAGGTAATGTGGCAAATTCCCTTCCTCGCCGTACCTTAGTGCAGCAAAAACAAAAGTAATAACAGCTGATCGAACAAGTATGACACAAATTAATTTACCAATGGAAGGATATTACAGAAATTTAGAAGTTTTGAATACAGTATCAGTGGTCTCTGCTGACGGAAAAGTGACGACAGAAAAGAAAAAGAACAAATTTTGGTTTGCAAAGAACAAAATCAATTAAAACTTGTATGGACTGGAACAGATTCTTTGGTTTTGTTTTGGCGTACGCTCTTTTATTTAACTCAAGCGTATACCATAAAGTGTTATTACTTCTAGTGCACTTATGGATAGAATTGTACCGGGGAAATGCAGTAGAAAGAAACCAAAGCATAAATGGATTCAAGACGCGATAGGTAATTTACACATGAAATCAGCATCGGCAGGATATATTGCTTGAGATGGAGAAAAATTTGGAAATGTTACAGTGGCTAATTGTGCGGAGTACACACTGGATGGTCAATCGCTGATGAGATTTTCAGTATTCAACAAAGAAATCACATCTGCGTGTCCTCCAGTGATGTTCTACTTTCTTGACAATGTAAAAGAAAAGAAGTGTCCCAGAACAACATCACAGAACTTTGTAAAAATATAAGAACAATAATATATTACTTCCAATAATATTAGAAACAAAATTGTCACAAGTAAAAATTAGAGATAAATTTGCGGAAATACAAACAAACAAACAAAAGTGTATCTATAACCCAAGCAATTTTAGGAAACGGTGACCGGATTACCAGCCAGAATAAAAAAGCAAACACGGGAATATTGAAATAAGTCTGGGGCCGAGTTTGTTGATTTAAAGGTGGCTTTGGGGGACTTCAGACTTTACATCGACACCGGCAACCCGAGAAGCGAACTTCGATCTCTCAATCTTTTATTAGCTAATCCTTTCAAGCGAGAGAACTCGCTTGTCCGAAATCGAATTGCCTGCCCCTGATAACGCTTTAGTGTAGCGTGACAAATCAGACTGGACTTAGTGCTGTCTGTCATTCGCTAAGAACAACCACAGGAATGGTGACTGTAGCTTTGAGGGAGAAGGTTTTGGGTAGTTCAAAGGTGATTTCCTTGTATAGTAGCGTATTTGCCTATGTTCATGACTGAGTGCAGTAGTGTTTTCTGATGAAGAACCTCACTGGATTCAATATCGTGCATTTTTTTTTTTTGCGCTCGCTCGCTTTGGACTCAAGCGTAGTATATGCACACAAATTCCGTTAGTGCTGGGCTGGATTTTGCGTGTGGATTAGCTTTATTTATTAACAGTGACCCTCGTCATCCGACTTCAGGGGTACTTGTAATTAACGTAGCAACTCCTCAAGGGAACAATGAGCAGAAGTACTCTGGGATGCCTGCTGCATCGGAGTAATGAACACGCATTGGAATGCCCAACATGCAGGTAATTAGTTCTGGATAACATAACATAACATAACATAACATAACACATGATATAACATAACCTGACATAATATAAGGTGACATCACATAAATTGACATAACATAAACTGACATAACATAGTGTATCCATCAAGAATGATGACGACCATTCATTTCTTCTGATGGAGTTGGAAGTTTGGAACTGTGAGTTCTAAGATGGCTGGTAAGGCCTATTTTAGCTTGAAATGTTCTTCAACAATGTGGGCAAAGAATGCTTGACCTTCCAGGAGGAGGCTCTCCTGCAGTGTATGTCGACCGCAGTTATAGGGTACCCACCAATCGCGGCTAGCTGGTTAGGTAATGATGGGGCCGACAATGGTTGGGGCACCTTTTCTAGCTCCTTCCTCGTGCTATGGAGGTGAGCAGTGCTTTCCTATAGAGAGCTGCGCAGTCGCTCGGGGGGGGGGGGATGCCGAATCCCACTGCTGCTCAGGTCAGTAGAAGACGACCATTTGGCCTGAGCCATCGGCGCTCCCCCATCGCCACAGGGCTTGAAGGTGATAGATGAAGTTTTATGAAGAATGACTTGCTCGATGAATTGGATTAAAGTGAGGAGGAGTTGCGCAATTCATCGACCTCACTCTCTCGCCTGAGTCCATCTGAATCCAGTGGCAAGACAAGCCAAGACGACTGGAGACGAATACAGGTGCAGTGGATGACCAGTGCGCTCTAAGTGCCTAGCCGTGCTCATTACGCTCCACCACGATTTGCAGGTAAACGCCGTCCTGCCCGTTGACTCATCAATGATTTCTTCCGCGAAGTCTGACGAATCGTGTATTCACGTGCTGGGTAGGTATACTCAGACTTGGACCAGTTGGAAATGGGCCATGAAAATGGCGTGATAGCCATCCTTATGAGGTACTACCAATAACTGTCATCCCAGGACTCCCCCCCCCCCCCGCCCTCTTTCAGCTCCTGTAGTCGTATACAGACCCCAAACAATTGACTAAACTAGAAGGAAAAAAAATCATACAAATTCTAAACTTAAATCACAGAAACATGAAAGTTTTTAACCTAAAGTCGTTATGGCAGAAAATAAAAAATTACAAAAAGGAATTAATACTAAAGCAAAGAAAATATGTTCAAATAAAAGAGAAGCCACATTAACACTTAAAACACATAAGACATTCCCGAATTAGCGATAGACATTGTAAACCATTTGCTTCTTTCATTCTAAGTAAATATGTCGCTTGATTTGGCTGCGCAGGAATGTCAAAAAATGTTTTCTCTCTCCCTGGCCATGCAATATTCACTTAGGTGTGCTGGTGTATCCTATTTCGAGTTGACGCCATGCAAAATGAGTCCGTTCCATTTCGCAGCTCGTAACAACGATTTATATTTCAGACTGCTCTGTCAAGTTAAGAAAAATAAAGTCTTGGCAACGTGCAGCTGGCATATGCCAGACCTGAATCTGTATAGCGGGTCTACAAGAAACGAAATAAAGTGGGTCTTGTTGTGAGAATGCAGAGTTTGTTCTTAGAACACGAAGAAAGAGAATGTGTATTAAGGTGTATCACTAGTCAGATATACACACGAGCGCGCGCGCACACACACACACACAATCACACACACACACAGACACACACAAAA
Source organism: Cepaea hortensis (assembly GCA_963921405.1). NCBI lineage: Eukaryota > Metazoa > Mollusca > Gastropoda > Stylommatophora > Helicidae > Cepaea > Cepaea hortensis. Next base: position 33,422,279 of record OY992888.1, read on the forward strand.
CAGAGTCATTTTGGGTGGATAGGTAAATATGTAGGTAGGTACATAGTAAGTACGTAGTATTATGTATGTAGGTAGGTAGGTAGGGTGGGTTAGTAGATAGCAATTCAACGCACGTAATTCAGTGGATAAGTATGTTAGTACATACATACATACATACAAAACCAACTACCTACCTACCTACCTGCGTGCCGGCCTACATGCCTGCCTGCCTACCTACCTACCTACCTACCTACCTACCTACCTACATACAAAACCAACTACCTACCTACCTCCCTACCTCCCTGCCTGCCTGCCTACCTACCTACCTACCTACCTACCTGCCTGCATGCCTGCCTACTTACCTACCTACCTACCTACCTACATACATACCTACCTACCTACATACCTACCTACCGACCGACCTACATATCTATCAGCAAACCTATCTACCTACCTGCCTGCCTTCTCACCTATCCACACCTGATTAACTGTCCACATAGCCGTGTGTTTGTGTGTCTGACTGTCTGTCCGCCTGAGAAGAGAAGGCTGCAAACATATTGCGACAATTAGATCAGGAACAGAAGAGACAGAACAGAACGAGAGAAATGATGTTAGATGACCTTAGACGGTGGGATGAAGGAATACCATCAATAACGTCGTCCCAGAACACCAGGGGGAGAATACCTTGGACTGCCAGAGTAACTAACAACGATTGTCGGCAAAGGACCAGCGAATGGTCAAAATTATATACGTTTATAAGAAAGAGACAAACATTATTCTGCAATGATAAGAGATTATTAATAAAAAATATCGTGATGACTATAAAGACCAGCAGTGGAAGGGCAGATTCCATCCATCCATCATGTACCATGCCGCTAAGCGTGAGCGGTCATGTTTTGCTATCTCACTCGAACACCAGAGTCGTGGATAAGCTCCTTGTTCCTGTCTCGACCATGCCACGTGACCAAGCCATCCGGGTATATACATCTCGGTCTTCCCGTTGGTCTCTTCCCTTCAATCTTGCCAGTTGTCACCAAGTTCTCAAATTCATTTCTTCTCATAACATCCCCCAAAATGTTTGATTTTCTACGTCTAATGTCTCTAATCAGTTTACGACCTTCATTTGTTTCTGGAAGGACTTGTTCATTGTTTTTTCTGTCTGTCCATGGTTTTCTCTGCATTACCCTCAGAAACCACATTTCCACACCAATCAGATGTTTTTCAGCTTGCCTGCTCACTGTCCACGCTTCACATCAATACTAAAGTACAGGTTCTATGTATCACTTCAACACTATTTTTCTCGTTTCAATTGATATATTTTTTATTGGTCAGTATGTTTTTCATCTCGCAAAAGGCTAAATTCGCTATGACAATTCTTGTTCTAATCTCTTCAAGGCATCTCCCCTCAGATGTTATGACTGTTCCGAGATAACAGAGTCAGACAGAGAGAAACGGTGTTTGACGGCTTTAGACCGCGGCCTGGATGAATATTATAAGATATCAAAAACGTTGATCGCAGGTCAACATGACCGAATGCATAAAAGCGCTCGTTCTTAATCTTCCGGTGTGTTTATGCTGAGACAGCGAATTCAGCCCCCTACACCGGATCAGCTGGACTAAAATGTTGACTTCTCGTTCTTGACTTGAGGATGTCAATTACAAGTACATTAGAAGGCGGAGTGGGTTCACTTGATGGCGAGGGACACTGGCAGTAAGAAAGGCTAGTACACACGTAAACAACAGTCCAGTGCACATCACAGAAGTGGCTAGTAGTAGTACGTGTATGCACTACGCTTGGGTTCAAAGCGAGAGATAAAGAAACAAGAAAAAACGATAGCATTGATCCAGAGCACCATGAGGGAGAGATATGTGGCGATCTATGAACACCAACACCTTTTGGTAGGTCACACGATGATAATAAATCAATTGTTATTTTGAAATAACATCTCTCTGTGTTGAATTAAATTTTGCAGCTATTTGGGAATGCAGGAGTTAAACTCAGAAAATTGATTACATATCCAAAAAACCAATCTGCCAAGATACCAGTAAATACTAAAAGAATAAGGAATAGAAGTGAAGAACCGATTAAAAATATTGATCAGTTTTTAAAAAGCTGCTATATGATGAATTAGCCACACTCGCTAGAGATGTTCTATTGCAATCAGCCAAAGATATTGTACCAGGGCTAGAAAGAAGGTAGAAACTGGATTGCAGAAAGCAATTGGATTGCGAATGATACATTATAGCTTATAAGTCAAAGAAGACAGCATGATGCCAAAGACATGTCAAATGAAAAGGTTAACGCGGTCAACAAATGCCTGAAGACGTCAGATGTGTCGGCCGAAAGGCGCAAATATCGCAGCTATGCTGTAAGCAGGCAAACGCAGTTACGTCAAAAACAAACATTCCGGATGAACGAAGAAGAAGAAATGATGAGAAAATGGCAATTTATAAAAACATAGCAAGAGAAATTAGACAGTAGGTCAATCAAACTTTCAATCAATCAATAAGTTCATCAATCAATCAATCAATCAATCAATCAATCAATCAATCAATTAATTAATCAAGCGCCGTCTCCTCAATGAAGATTGGCTGCAATGGATTTCCAACACTGTCTGTCTGTCGCCTTGATTGTACATTCTGTTATACAGCTGTTCATCCATATTCTGATGATATCTTCCCACTTGTATCGTTATCCACCCCTTGATCGCTTGCCTTACACTCCCGTGAAGTGTTTAGAAGAGTGTTATAAATTTAACGTGGCCGAAATTTTTCACTTGCCTCTTTTTGTATTTCTATCATCAACTCTCTTTTCATTACCAGTTTTTCTAGAACCTCTCTATTAGATTGTTTTTGTTTCCACAAAATACGACGTATTCTTCTGTATATCCACATCTCCAGGGCCTCTATTCGACTTTCTAATTGCTTGTTCATAGTCCAGGGAGTCTCCGTGGCGAAATGGCCAAGCCGCCTGACTGGGGCTCCGAAGGTTATGGGTTCGATTCCAGGCCGCGTCCTTCGGTTCACGAGTGCATTTGTCGGAGACTCCTCGGGGCCGTCGCTGGAGCTACGGAGTTCGTGTTTTAAGCGACGCTTTCCGCGCTGCGGAAAGAGACTGAGCTATATAGGATAAAAACCCGGTGCAATGAAGTCGACCCTGTCGACTTTCAAGTCCAGGCTTCTGTATCATATAGTAGTGTTGAATTTACATAACATTTGACAATTCCCATGTTTAATGATTTATTAATTTTCTAGAAGTTAATACTTATTTCATGTTGTTGAATGCATGTTTTGACCATTCCTATTCTCTTCTTGATTTCTGTTTATCCCCTGCCATCATATGTTATTACAAGTCCAAAATAAGAGGAACTTGTTTCTTAAGAATGAAGGTAAGAAAAGACAAGATGCAATATAAACAAGACCAGTGTGCAGTGATGGAAGGGGACGGACTAAAAGCAATCACCAGTAACTTTAAAACCAGACAAATACCCGGGAAGGTTAACCCGGTCAACAAATGCCCGCAGAAGTCGGATGTGTCGGCCTAACGGCGCAAGAACGCAGCCCTGCTGTAAACAGGCACAACTCAATCACGTCCGAAAAAAAAAAAATTCGGATGAACGCAGAAGAAGAAGAAACCAGACAAATACGAGTTGAATAGCACTAAAAGAACAGTAATGTGTGGCTGTTGGTATTTTAGTGACTGCAGCTTCCATTGACGATGAACTGTATGTTCCGTGGCGGACTTTTGTGTTGTCATTCTGGCAGCGGCATTATGCATCGTATACCTATGCGGGATGTTGGTTTGTCGAGACTCCTGTCTGTTCCATTTTTTACATGAGGCAGTGAGGAGCCTTTTGTATTATATTCACTGGCACAGGAATGGAATATAATGTGGTGACTCTTTGCCGTGAAGTTAGAACCGTGACTAACGATTAACTAACTAATAGAACACAAAGAAACTTCTAATGGATGGAAAGAATATTGTAGTGGGATATATATACATAATAAAGACGCTGAAGAAAAAAATGTAAACAATGAAATGCCAACAGAGAAAGAGCCAGAACCAATACCAGACAAAGTCGAGCGGGCAATAAACTAACTAAAAAAAATGGAAATCGATCGGCTGTGATATAACATCACAGCAGGAGTTTATTAAAGTTGTTGGAGAACGAAACATGAAAATATATCACTCGTTATTAAACAAAAGTATGGGAAACAGGAATATGGTCAAAGGAATGGATTAGAACAATATATATTACAATGCCAAAATGGGCCACGTAACATATTATGTACCAGTTGTAGAACAGTTACTTTGCAAGTCAAGCCAGTAAAATTAAACATAGTCGCGAAAAGACATCATAAGAAAGTAGAAGACTGACACGACCTGGGAGCCTAGGCCACTTAAACTTGTATTCCAGCTTTAATGGACGCTGGAACTCACGACCACCGACCTGGCAGACATGCGAGATAGACGCTGCGCTCTCTCAATCCAGGCTGCAACCAACACCAGCAGTTTTTGCTGTTTGTGATCACATGACAAGTTTACGCTCAGTAGTTTGCCACTGATTTCTGAACGACCGGCACCCATATTATTTCGTAAAAGTTCAACGCAACGCGGTCTGCTGCCAAATCGCTCGCATCTGTGTTTCGAACGCGGGAATACGGGATCGCGAACCACGTCAGTAACTTCTTCTCCACGGAACAGGCTCTCAATCCAAAGTTACATTTAATGGCACGACCTGTGTAGGACCTCGCAAGGAACGTCAAAATTTTGTTTCGGCAGTTTGTGATTTTCGAGGCAATGTTCTTCTTCTGCTTGTTCAGCATTCCGAGCCATTGAGGCTCTTTGCTGCAGATACAAGCCGTCTCCATTCGTCTCTCTGGTTGACCTTCTCTTGCCAGTCGCTGATTCCAAGTGCTTGTAGTTCTGTATGTATATTATCTCTCCACCGTCTTCTTGGCCTATCTCGGGGTCTACGGTCATTTATTTCCTGAGTGTAAGCGAGTTTTGTTTCCCTATTATCTTCCATTCTTTCTATATGCTCCAGCCATTGCAGTCTATTAGCCTTCATGATACCAGTGATTAGCGGGGACTTAAACAGATCATAAATGTCTTTGTTGCTTCTTCTTTTACACTCTCCACTTCGTGTCTCCCTAATGGACCCAAAGATGCGTCTTAAGACTTTGTTCTCAAAGGTTTGTAACAAGGCTTCGTCTCCTTTAGTTGTACTCCAGGTTTCAGAGCCATACAGCACAACTGGTCTAATCAGTGTTTTCTATATTGTGATCTTGGTGTTACGAGATAGCGCATTTGATTTTAGCAGATATTGTAGTGCATAGTATATCTTATTTCCAGAGTTGATTCTAGCTTGTATTTCTTCCCTTATTATGTTGGAGCAGGTGAAGATTGTACCCAGGTATTTGTATGTTTCTGTTATTTTAATGGTCATATTATCTATTTGTATGTGGCCAGAGTTTTTAGCCGTTCCTTCTCTTGAAATTACCACATATTCTGTCTTATCTTGGTTGATAATCAGCCCCATTTGTTGAGCTTTTTCCTTTAAATGAGTCAATATTTCCAATGTCTGTTGTTAATTTCCCCCTATAATATCTATATCATCCGCATAATCAAGCAGTCTGAATGTTTCTCCAATAGCACATTCCTCTTTACCTTCCTTACAACTTCCTCTAGAGCCAGATTGAAAAAGAGCGGCGTTAGTGCATCACCCTGTTTCAAGCCGTGAGAGGCAATGTTACGTTCAAATATTGTCCTTGCTTTGTGAATCACCGACGCTTATACCATTGTGAAAAACAACGCAAGGCTGTCTGCTTCCAAATCGTTTGCTGCTGACCTCGAACCCGGTATGTTGGGATTGTGAAGCTGCGCTCATTACCCCCAAGCCACAGACGCCACCCAGTCCACAGCAATGACCGAATATTTCCGGCAGGTACGAATCCGGACTCGGTGTTAATTAGTTTGTTAGTTAGTTGCATATCCTTTACAGGACGTCACAGTCAACCCCAGCATTTGTTTTGGGCGGTTTGTGATTTCTTAGTAAGTTTACATTCAGCAGTTTGCCATGGCTTTCTGAACCACCGGCACTCATACCATTGATTGAAAACCAGCGCAAGGCGGTCTGCTTCTAAATCGGCCGCAGCTGTGTTTAGAAAGCAGTATGCAGCACTACGAAAGCAACTTTAATGGTCATCTGCTAATTTTAAGTTAAATATTGCCGGTTCAAGTTTTGTATTCACCCTCTGTATAGTTCATGCAACATAATAGGTAAATACAAAACTTTGACCGGCAATATTTTCAAACACTTCACAGTCATTAAAAATGCACCCATCTCAAAAGTCGGGTGTCTCCGTGGCGGAGTAGTTAAGCTTTCCTGTCTCGCGTTTCGTAGGACTTGAGTTCGTTTGTTCACGAGTGCAATTTCCCCGGAGACTCCTAGGTGTCGTCTCTGGAGCTAGCAGTTCGAGCTTTGTGCAGTGATTTCCGCAGGCTTCTTTGCGGAAAGAGACCGAGCCGTATTGAATAAAACTCAGTGCAATGACGTCGATCCTCTCGTCTTTAGACCTTTAAACATTATGTCAGAAGAAAAGGCAGCGAGGGACGATACTGGACACCCTACATCAGTGATTCTCAACTGGTGGGGAATTCTCTCTCCCCCCCGGGGGGGGGGGGAATTTTAGGGTTTCCAGGGGGGGGGGGGGGAATTAAGATTATTTCAAGATAGGATTAATACAAGAACCAGTTGCTTGATATTGTTTTTCCCCTCTAAATTTTATGGTTATGTACTTCTCGCCATAATGAAATTCGTTTTATAACGTAAGTAGACCAGCAAATCACGTTTTATGTAGATGTCTAGACTTGTTCTAGTATGTGTTATTAAATTTAGCTTCCATTTTTATGTATACTGTGTAAGGGTTGGGGGGGGGGGGAATTGTAGGGAGGAAATTCGAAAGGGGAGGAATGACGTTCTGAACATATGGTAAAGGGGGGCATGGGCCAAAGAAGGTTGAGAACCACTGTCCTACATCATTATAACATGACCTAGTAGATGAGAAAGCCTAACACTTCACGCCTCTACAGCAGTATGCACTATGGGATTGTCCTTACCTTTCTACTTCACCAGCCAAGGTAAAGATACACCTCACAACAGCGGTTCTAAAAATGTTTGTCTCACTGCCGCATTGTGCCATTAGCAAATTATCGTGAACACCCAAAGGACTGTGTTCATGAAAACGAAATCGTAAATATTTGCAAATCCGGTATCCTTTTTTTTAAATATGCAAAACTCTGTGCCATACAGTCGATCGTTTCATCTTTTAACCCGCTTTTTCATGCAAATGAATCTATTGAAAAAAAATATGGGGCATCACAGAGGATAACGAAACCATACGTTGAGAATCACTGTTCTAGAAGATTAATGGCGCAGTGTAGAGAAAGCGGAACGTAGTCGGCTTTTTCACCTAGGCAATAACAGTATGAAGACACAACAAGCACGGAGAAACTAATTACATATAGCGATGACTAACTTGGGAACAAAGGAGGAATATGCCAATAAAAAGGATAACATGTCTTTCAATGATATAGTTGAGGGAAGAAGAAGACGAAGAAGAAGAAGAGGAAGAAGAAGAAGAAGAGGAAGAAGAAGAAGAAGAAGAAGAAGAAGAAGAAGAATAAGAAGAAGAAGAAGAAGAAGAAGAAGAAGAAGAGGAGGAGGAGGAGGAGTAATCAATTTAATAAAACAGACAAATGAAGGATTGAATGAAAGAAAAATTAAGAAACAAAATAAGGAGACCAAAGAGGGGAAGAAGAAAAGGAGAAGGTGGAAGAAGAAGAAGAAGAAGAAGAAGAAGAAGAAGGAGAAGAATATGGAAGGATGAGAATCATATTTAAAACAAACAAATGGTGGATTGCGTTGGAGAAATAAAAATTAAAAAATAAGGAAGATGTGGACGGGATGAAGAAGAGGAGCAGGAGAAAGAGGCGAAGGATGAAGAACAGGAAGACAAAAAGAAGAGGAAGAAGCAGTAGGACGAGGAGAAGAAGCAGTAGCAAAATAGGAAGGAGTAGGGTGAGGAGAACCACGAGACTACGCGTCTAAAAAATTTACGTATGTTGGTTAGTTAGTTAGTTAGTTAGTCGAGGTTCCAACATCACGGCAACGGGTCGTCACCATTATGCTCCATTCCCGTGCCAGCGAATATCACACAAAATGCTCCCCACTGTCCAATGTGAAAAGTGGAATAGACAGGAGTCTCGGCAATCCAACATCCCGCGGAGGTACACTGTACATAATGCCGCTGTCAGAATGCCAACACAAAATTCATCCACGAATACCACAGTCCTCGTGGATGAAAGACCTCATTGACCCGGGTTTTCTCATATGGCTCGGTCTCTTACCGCAGGGCGACCCGCCGAAAGTGTCGCACAAAGCATGAACTCCGTAGCTTCGGCGCCGACTCCCAGGAGTCTCTCGAAAAATGCACTCGTGAACCGAAAAGGCAAAACAGTCAGTTCAGCAACTGCTGGTAGCCATTGTCCGAACATGCAGTTCACTGTACAGGACAGATGTAAAACTTTAGTAAAAGCATTCCACACGAATTTCACAGCTCACGGTGTCGCCCACGTACTCACACAGTAGCAGGGCGACGGAACAATGTACTACCCTTCTGTTTCCCTCTTTCCAGAAGACTGCGTCACACCTAGTTAAGCTAATCACTGGTCAGTCAATCAATCAATCAGGTGCCGTCTCCACAATGAAGGTTGGCTGCAGTGGATCTCCAACACTGTCTGTGTCTCGCATTGACTATACTTTCTGTCAGACCGATGTTCGTCCATCTCTTGTTATCTTCTAGCTTGTATCTTTGTCTGCCTCTAGCTCGCTTGCCCTCACCTTATCCTCCAGTATGGTTTTTATAAGAGTTTTATGTCTTTTAACGTGGTCGAAATATTTCACTTGCCTCTTTTTTATTTCTTTCATCAACTCTCTTTTCATTCCCAGTTTTTTCTAGAACGTCAGTATTTGATTGTTTCTATTTCCACGAAATACGACCTATTCTTCTGTATATCCACATCTTCAGGGCCTCTATGCGACTTTCTAGTTGCTTGTTCAATGTCCAGGCTTCCGCGCCATACAGTAGCGTTGAATATACGTAGCATTTGACAATTCTCATTTTTAACGATTCAACGATGTTAATACTGATTTCATGTTGTTGAATGCACTTTTTGATCATTCCTATTCTCTTTTTGATTTCTATTTCACTTCTGCAATCATCTGCTATTACATGTCCAAGATCTCCTGTTTACTGTGATTTTCATTGATGACCTTTCCTTTCCATAGCTAATTATCATAGTTTTCTGTTTTAGAAAATCTAAGCCAGATTCTGCACTATGCCTGTTTACTCGTTTCACTAGGTTGTGTAACTCTTGCTCGTTTTCTGCTTGTAACACGGTACCATCGGCATATCTAAGATTGTTCATGATTCTTCCATTGATGTTAAGTCCAGGCATTTCGACTTGTTTAAATATTCTTTCTGTGTATAGGTTGAAGAGGCCTGGGGACAACACGCATCCATGCCGTACTCATCAACGGTCGGTGTGTCCGACTTGAGAAATTATGTGCGCAAGGTTCGTTTCTTCGAGACAGATCCTGTTCAAGGTAATGGCCTCTAACTACAAGTAATTAGGTATTCTTGGCTAACAATTTTGTCAGAGCATCCGCCCTACGGCCTACTTCCTGCTATTTCCATCCGTAGGATATTTAACGTGCTCAGCTTGGAAATCAGACCACCTGTGTTTCACCCTTATCTGAGATGCATAAATAAGTGTGAGGCACTCCACTCGAAATAGGAACGACGAATAAGAAAACATAAACAGCAGGTCCCAGTGCTGCTCCTATGTTAATAGCTGCTACTTATTTCAGATGTTGGGACTGCACTTCCTGTTCCTATTTCAAACTTATAATGTTCCAACCAATCTCAACAGATGACCAGACTGTTCCCAGTTATCCTGTTGATATATTCTGTGGTTAATCATTTATTTTATATTTTCTAAAGACCTCTTAGTCCCACTACGTGTCTTTCAGCACATTGGGCTCACCAAGGCTTGTTTGTCCGTGTTAGCCATCAACAATTCGTGTTTGACAGTTGTGATGACAGCCTCTGCTCCCTGACCAGATCAAGTGCAGATAAATCTACACTTTGACCTTAGATGAAAATTTTAGTAATGCTTTTCATCTCGTTAATCAGTTTGTAGCCTATGTGGTTTTGTAGAAGTATGATTAGAAGGCAGATGATGGAGAGAAAGAGCAATAACGATATCACGATTGAAGTTAACTCAGAAAGAGATCTAAGTACTCGCATTAGAAGAAGACAGTTCATATTCTTTGGCATGTCATGAGAAGGAAAAAGCTGGAGTGTGTCTTAATACAGGAAAAGCTGGTGGGGTGGAGAGACCGAGAGATAAGATGCTGGATAGTTTGATATCATGACATGGAGGAACATCGGTATTAGAAAAGATTGGCTGCACAAAAGACAGAAGACCGTGGGTAGACACGATCACCAACCCCACACGACATGACGTCTACCTTTGGTAGAGTGTTGGGGTAGCGTATGGCTAGCCCGTCTGAAGGTTATTGTGTTTGAATCAGCATCGGGCGTGATGGTTTTAAACACCGACCTAGGATCTAAGGTGAATCCAATATAAAAAAAAAAAAACAGACGCAAGGTTTCAATGCAGTGACCCTCAATGGAGTCGATGATGTATGGGTCACTGTATTGAAACCTTGCTTCTGTAACAACTCAATTAGACTTAAAAGTGAAAGCCAATTTATAAACTATCTGGGTTGCATTCACCCAGCAGGAATCAATACGGGTGTTGATGCCACGGTATAACTTTGCTATTTTCCCTGTATTTTATTCATATCCGACTGTTTGCACACCATTTGGCAACACAAACATTTGTAGCCCAAGAGCGCCTTTCTGAACCGGTTCAAACCACCATTTTTGTTTCTTTCCTGCCAAATAGAAGCTGTGTTTTATCTTTATTTTTATTTTGTGTTTTACTTAGCTTTTCATCTGTTTGTGTTGTCCTGTCCTTGATAAAGGTTTGTATAACCGAAACGTCGACCGTGCTTTGTTGTCCTGTAATACTTATGGTTTTATTTTAATACTTCAGTATTATGTATTTATTGATTGTTTTTGTTTATGCTTTTTTTGTTGTTGATAAGTTTCAACTAAGATGGAGTTTTTTTGTAAGGTACGTACATTGTGTCTGTGTCTATTATGTCTCTTCTTTTCGCAGGAGCTAAATATACCTAGTTGTTTTCAATTCATATTGTTATATCCTGCTGCAGCCGCTGTTATTTTCGTTTGTTCCATATACTGAATGAATGCATGAATGAATGAATGAATGAATGAATGAATGAATCAATGAATAGTCTATTAAAATATGAAGCTATAACAATATACCATTAGTCGGGGTAGCGCAGTTTGCCAGGTGTTCACGTGTTTGAATCCTTTTCGAGTCAGGAACTGCTTTCAGTGACCTGAGCTCCTACGTAGAACCAGTAAAAAACGGGAACCATAAAATTTCATCGTAAGTAAAGACGTCCGACTTAAGTTGACCACATCAACCATTGAGTGTAGATGGGACTAAAATATGAATCTTCCAAAATATACTCAGTAAGCGTCTTATGGTGAAAAACAGCCTATTGCATGCAATACTTTAATTATTAACTTATTCAGCGGCAAAGGATAATATTTCACCCAATGTGACTTCCCATTTTGAGAAAAGGACGGTTTATCTCCATACCAGTGTCATTGCGGTATTTGTTTTGTTACTTTATATTTTCCGCAATTTCAATGCTCAATGAACGAAAATTTACATTATAATATTTATTCATTTGATTGTGTGCCTACCAGGTTTAGCCCAAACACTTTTGTGGCATTGAATCAGCTAAATACCAAAATTGACGTGAAGACGTGATGAAGGTACATTACTTTACTTACTACCCGTGGTAATGTAGGCTCCTAGTGTGGGAATTCTGGCTGATGACGTCGGCTGCTGCTGATTGTGTTACTGAGTTCATCGATTCCAAAGATTTTTCTTTTGCTGTTTTCCATCCTGATTGGTATCTTCCTGTCTGAATAGATTTGCCCTGTGGACTGTCACGACTAACTACAAGTGCATTAAGGACTAGGTAATTTTTGTCTAATGTTACTTTTTTTTTCTCAGTAGTTCGGTCGTAGCTTTTTGCTTCTTGCAATGCATAATTGACTTACATAGAATATTTGACTTGTAACGCGTCTGTCAATGAGAAATGTCAATATTTTTTTTATCGCTACTACAAATTTAGAAATGTCAATATTTTATCTCAATGTAAACTACGAATTGTCAATATCTTCTCTCAATTACAAACTTGGAATTGTCAAATATTTTATTTCCAGTATTAATTGAGAAGTGTCATTACTGTCTCGTCATTACAAACTTAAAAGTATCACAATTGTATCTCAATTTCGCTAAATTCCGTTTTCAAAGTTATTTATGCAAATATCTTTTAGTTCACTTCTGGGTTAGTTTAAATAGATTGGTTAAGTTCTCAGATTAAATTATTCTGTTTGTCAATTTATCATTTCCTAAACTTGTTTTGGGATTAACTTTATGCATCTGGTTTGCAAATGCTTCCTACTTTTGTTTATTTGAAGGGCATTCAGTGTTTGATAAGTCAAACCTAACACATTCTCAACAAACCCTATAGGGACATAATGTGTTTCTGAATTACCTTCGGCAGGTAACAAATTTCTTTATCTGGATTTGTAATTTTTTTTTTTTTTTTTTGGGGGGGGGGGCATTCGATCGCTTTGAACTCAAGCGTAGTCCACAGGTTATACCACTCTAGTGCACTGATTTTTGCGCTTGGATTAGCTTTCCTTATTATCAGTGTCCCTCATCATCAGGCGAACCCACTCCGACTTCTGAGGTGCTTATAATTTACGTCCCCAAGTCAATGACGAGAAGTCATAATTGTATTTCCACTGGCTGGTGTAGGGGTGGAACCCGTTACTTCGGCATCAGCACACCGGATGTTTAAGGACGAGCGCTCTTAATCATTCGGCCATATATGCGGTCATCATGTTTGAAAGACGTTTATCCCAACCTCATGACGGGAATATTCTCTTGATAACTTTCACACCTCCAAAGACATTTCCATCAAACCGTTACTATGCGCGAGTAACGGACTATTTTTGCCGGGAAGAAACTAAATCGATCACATTTAAAATCAACAAATTACACCTAAGTATTGATTGTCCTCTAAACTAACCTTCGAGACATGTATTTGCAAATTCAATTTACCGGTACTCTTCCCTGCAGGAAACTCAAAACAAAACACATCAAGGAGAGCAATACAAGGCCTGGATTGCGAGTTCCTGTGTTTTTCTGATAAAACTATTCCAAATCTGACATGAAGATCGAATGCAGAGTGTTAGAAAAATGTCATTTTATGATAGCGAATAATTTGTTGCATGGATTCTTGCACGTCTGTTGTTAATGATGACTTCCATCCACGTAGTTGAATATTATTGTTTGTTTTTAATGTTTTGATGTCGCTTAATATTTTATCGTTATGTAATATAAGAGTTTATTTAACAGTGAAGATTTTGTAATCAACAGGTAAGCTTATCGAAGCAAACACACACACACACACACACAGACACACACACAGACACACACACACTCCCAAATAGACAGTTAAC